>VMDR010003889.1:0-66352 GCA_007922815.1 Macrotus californicus | reverse complement strand
CAACAATGGCAAAATAAAAATATTTCAAAATAAGTTTATTAAGAAAGATCCAAATGGCATATGAAAAAATATACATTTTCAGTATGTAATACTATACTTGAATTTTATATTATAGTTATAAAATATACAAAATATATAATTTTATTGAAGACAACGAAACAGCATTTGAACAAATGAAAAGAGAGGCTGTTCTAGAATAGAAAAACTAATACCATAGAAATGTTAGTTTTTACAAAATTAATACATAAATTTAATGTGATTTCTTTTGTAAATCTGTATTAGTTTCCTATTGATGCTATAACAAATTATCACAAATTTAGTGTCTTAAGAGAGTACAAAATTATTGTCTTGCATTTCTGGATGTCAAAAGTCCAAAATTGGTTTCGCAGGGCTAAAGTAAAGATGTCAGCAGGGGTGAGAGGGTTTTTTCCCTTAGCCTTTGAGGAGAGAGTCCACTTTCTTGCTTTTTTCAGACCCTTGCAGGCAGCTGTATTCCATGGCTGTGGCCCCTTCCACCATCTCCAAAGCACAGCACTCTAGTCTCTGCTTCTGCCATCACAACGCCTTCTCTTCCTTCCAACTCCGGCTTCTCCTGTTTTCCTCTTATAAGGAATTTTGTGATGACATTTTACTTACAGGATAACCCAGTAAAAACTCCCCATCTCAAAATCATTAACTTAACCACATCTACAAAGTCTCTTTTGCCATATAAGGTAACATTCACAAGTTTCAGGGACTAGGGAGTAGACATTTTTCTGGGGTGCAGGGAGAACTATTATTCAATCTACCATCAAAGAGAATTCTCAAAATTGTTACGGAAAAATAAATGGCCAAGAATGCATAGTAAAGAAAAATAGTAAAAGGTGGACACATTAAAAGGCATTATAATAAAATCAATAATGTATTATAGACAAATAAACAGATTAATGGAACAGAACAGAGCATCCAGAAAGATATCAGTATATGGGGAAATTTAACACTTTACAAAAGTGCTATTTTAACTCAGGGAGACAAGAATAGATTCTTTAATAATTAATGCTATCATAACTATCAAGTCACAACAATAAAATAAAAGTAGATTTATACTTCACAAAATACAAAATGGTATAAATTGCATAAAGAATGAAGGCTCAAATGCTAATTACACAAATAAAACAGTGTATGAAAACCTAGGGCTGTGTAATATAGAGATAAGGACTACCCACTTAACTGAGACTAGAATCCCAAATGCCATTTTAAAAAGACATATTTGAGCCCTGCCTGGTGCAGTGGATTGAGCACCAGCCTGCAAACCGAAAGGAACAGAAAGGTTGCCAGTAACGTCCAGGTCCCCACTTGGGGACGTGCAAAAGGTTATCAATTGAGGTATCTCTTGTACATTGGTGTTTCTCTCCCTCTCTTTCTCCCTCCCTTCTCCTCTCTCTAAGAGTAAAATACATAAAAAAATTTTTGAAGACATATTTGAATATAAGTAAATGAAAAACCCGAATCTGGAAAATGTACCAGGCAAAAAATCAACCGACAAAGCAACCTGGTCCAACAAATTTTGTAATGCCAAAGCCAAGTCAGCATTAGTGTCTCTAACAAAGAGCTCTTGCAAATGGACAGGAAAGAGACAAAAACTTATTAAAGCCGGCATGAACTGCCGGCCCGTCAGTTGCTCCATTTTTCCATCTTTCTATCTCTAAGGGAGGCTCGCTCATTGCTGGGCAGGATTTTCAGAGCTCTAAAACACTCTTTTTTAAAAATTATTCCATAGCTGTCAGAAATAAATGAATGATGACTTTGTTGATGACTAATGCAAAAATGGTTGTCTGTCTCTGCCAGTGAGAAAATCAGATATATCTCACTTCTTCCTCTGACGCCATTTAAACTGAAAACAGAAGAATGTTCTTATTCGTTTTTTTCCTCTTCTCTTTCTGTTGGAGATCAGACCACTTAAAAGTTTCCACGATGAGCTAAGTTGTGGGTTTTTTTAGTGGGCCCTATGCTACTTTGCTTTGCAGGGTAATCCTCCCATCTGAGTTTCAGATTTTAAGGTGAGGTGTTTTCCTTGTTTCAGTATGTCAACTTTCCCCCTCTTCTTTTATTCAGTAAACTATGCTAAATTTGAAAAGAAAAAATAACCACTCAGAGTTGGCAACACAGGAGGAAAATAGAACCTCATTGTGTGCCTGAGACTGAATGCTCACTTACTTGTTACACCCATGAAAGAACTTTCTATTTTAATTCAAGCTCTTTCTCTTTCTTCTAGAATATAAATCCACACTGAAGACAGGGTGTGTTGTAGCCAAAACTCAATGAAAACCCACATCTAGAATTGACAGAAATTCTAGATGACATTTGTGGTGTTAAGAGTCAGGAAGAGACGGGTAAAGAGCTTTCTTCAGGGAAACAACGGGGTTGGAGGAAATGGAAGATGGGGTTAAGAATATGTCTAAGAGCTCCAGACCTTGGTCTGAATCTCCTACCAAGACTGTTATCCTCTCTAAGTCCTCAGTTTCTTCATCTGTAAAACGAAAAAGAAAGTATCTGCTTCACCGGGTTGTTTTGGAGGTTCAATCAGATATGCACACAATTTAGCGAAGAGCCTGGCATCTAGTAAGATTTCAAATGTTTATTATTATTATTTTGTTCTTATGTGAATTCACAAGCACTAGATTAAAAGAGTGGCTATACAGTTGATCCTTGATCACCTTCAGGGTTAGGGGGCCCCAGTGGCACCCCAACTGAATATCTGCATACAACTTTCAACCCCTCAAAATCTCTACTATAGCAGGCCCTTGGCATTGGTAGATTCAACCAACCATGGACAGAAAACAGTATCTTCCATAAGTGATTAGAAATGGGAAAATACTGTTTTCTATCTGTGGTTTGTTGAATCTGCAGATGCAAAACCTGTGGACCAAGGGCCGACCGCAGTTGCTGGGAAAAAGTCCGTGTATAAGTGCACGCGTGCACCTCATACCTGTGTTGTTGGAGAGTCAACTGTATTTCCATCTCTCCTCTGGGAGGCCCCTGGCCTTCACTATGTTAGGGGGAGGCTACATCACAGAGGTTTTCAAACTTGGTTCCGCAGAGCCCAGAATTCCACCAAGGGGCCTGTGCGTTGTGGGGATACCAGCATGAGGCTGTGATGGTGACTCAGCTTTCTTTTTTTTCTATATTATATGAAAGGAACTTGCCTAAGATTCACTTCAAAAACCACTGATCCTTATAATCTGCAAGGTTATTACAATTCTATTACTCAGTGAGCATTTCTCCTTTTTAACATGACTTTTCCCAACTTTTTCGTAATCTCTTGTCATTATCTATCCTTCAGCAACTGATCCTCCCTAAGAGAAAGGAAGCATTTGAGTGGCCGCACGTGTTTTAGGATGGATCGTTTTGATGTATTGCGCCTTCTAAGAGGTGCCTGCATTTTAAAAGTGTACAAACGAGAAGGGAGCAAATACAGATTGTTTTTCTATTAACAGAAATCTTGGCAATATGGGGAAGATTGGGGGCTGGGGAAGGGGAAATCTTGCAGAACTGTTAAAATGGCAGCTCCAACCACTGCCTTGGTGAAAAGATACCGACTGACATTTGTGAAAAGTTCCAGATTTACGTAACAATTTAACCTCCATTTTCTCAGCTGATTAACACAAGCTTCCTGTCGAGGAAATGCTACTTTTTTTTTTTTCTTCTCATCTGCATTTCCAAGCTGAGGGCCCAGGTGACTGGGAGATCTGCTTGATCTGCAGACTTGGGTGCTGACGGTGGGTTCTGTCCCCAGGCCCAAACTGTTGCCTTCGTCCATGTGGGAAGCCAGGCCTGCTGATTAAGTCACAAGGCGCAGGCTTTCAAACACGGCGTTTGCAGAAAAGGCACAAGCAGGCCCACTGGTTTTTCTGACGCTTCCCTTGTGGGAATAAAGGAAAGGCTGTAGCAGAACTGTCCGCTCTCAATGAGCTCTTTGTGCAAATAAATTCCAGAGTTTTTATGAACGATGATGGCAGTGAGGGCTGCTTTCACCCCAAGTAGTTGGAAAGTTGATGTTCCAGCCGTGCCTGGCATTCCTCCAGAAAACTCTTGGCCACGTGCACTGTGACTTGCAGACCCCCGGGTCAGTGAACTTCAGAGCCTAGAGAGACAGAGATATGAAAAGCTTAGGGCAAACCAAGAAGTCCTTGTTTTTCATGAATATATGTTTCTTTCCCTTTCAAAATCTCCGGAGACACAATTTTTTAAAGTTAAACAAAAGTAGACATGAAAGTCATTTATCAGGAAAAGATTGAGTTTTTCTATTATATTTACATAGAGCAAGTTGTCTGATTTGTACTTAAACCCTCACATCCAGATTGAATGGTACTGGTGTGGCTCAGTGGATTGAGTGTGGGCCTGCAAACCGAAATGTTGCCATTTTCATTCCTGGTCATGACACACACCTGGGTTACGTGCCAGGTCCCTAGTTGGGGGTGTGGGAGAGGCAACTGATTGATGTTTCTCTCCTCCTCTTTCTCCCTCCCTTCCCCACTTTCTAAAAATAAATAAATAAAAGTCTTTTTTAAAGTATATTTTATTGATTATGCCGTTACAGTTGTCCCAATAGTTTTTTCCCTTTGCCCTCTTCCACCCAGTGCCCCCCTTCCCTCCAGCATTCCTCCTCCTCTTAGTTCATGTCCATGGGTCATGCATGTAACTTCTTTGGCTTCTCCCTTTGCTACGCTATTCTTAACATTCCCCTATTTTGTTCCTACCAATTACGTTTCTTGATCCCTACATAATTTCTCCCTTTCTCCCCCTTCCCTCTCCCAGCTGATAACCCTCTAAATGATCCCCATGCCTATGATTCTGTTCCTGTTCTGGTAGTTTGCTTAGTTTGTTTTTGCTTTTGTTTTTATTTTTTTAGATTCAATTATTGATAGTTGTGAGTGTGTTGGCATTTCAGTGTTCATAGTTTAGATCTTCTTTTTCTTAAACAAGTCCCTTTAACTTTTCATATGATAAGGACTTCGTGATGATGAACTCCTTTAGCTTTACCTTGTCTGGGGAGCACTTTATCTGCCCTTCCATTCTAAATGATAGCTTTGCTGGATAGACTATTCTTGGTTTTCATTACTTTGAATACTTCTTGCCGGCCCCTTCTTGCTTGCAAAGTTTCTTTTGAGAAATCAGCTGATAGTCTTATGGCAACTTCTTTGAAGTAACTCTCTGTTTTTCTCTTACTTCTTGTAAGATCCTCTTTTTATATTTAATCCTTGGTATTTTAATTATGATGTGTCTCGGTGTGGTCCTCTTTGCATCCACCTTGTTTGGGACTCTCTGTGCTTCCTGGACTTGCATGTCTATTTTCTTTGCCAAATTAGGGAAGTTTTCATTTATTATTTTTTCAAAAATTTTCAATTCCTTGCTCCTTCTTTTCTCTCGGCACCCCTATGATGTGAATGTTGGACCTCTTAAAGTTGTCCCAGAGGCTGCTTATGCTGTCCTTGTTTTTTTTGTATTCTTTTTTCTTCATGTTGTTCTGATTAGTTGTTTTTTGCTTCCTTATGTTACAAATCATTGATTTCATTCTTGACTTCATCCACTCTATTGTTGTTTCCCTGTAAATTGTTCTTTATTTCAATTAGTGTATCCTTTATTTCTGACTGGATCTTTTTTATGCTGCTGAGGTTCTCACTAAGTTCCTTGAGCATCCTTATAACCAGTGTTTTGGACTCTGCACCTGATAGATTGCTTTTCTCCATTTCATTTAGCTCTTTTTCTGGAGATTTGATCTGTTCTTTCGTTTGGGCCATGTTTCTTTGTCTCCTTGTTTCAGCAGCCTCCCAGTGTTAGTTTCTACGTATTAGGTAAAGCTGCTTTCACTCCATGTCTTGGTAGTGTGGCCTAATGTAGTAGATGTCCTGTACAGTCCAGTGACACAGCCTTCCCTATCACCCAATCTGGGTATTCAAGGTGTGCCCTTTGTGTGGACTGAATACACCCTCCTTGTAGTTGAGACTTGATTCCTGTTGGCAGATCAATGGGAGGGATTTACCCAAGCCAGTCAGCTGCAAGGACCGGCTATGACCACTGACCACCAACCTCCACCCTCATTGGAGGATCAGCTGTGCAAGGGCAGGGTGGCAGTGCTCTGAAGTGCTCTGTAACTGTCCACCGGGTGCATTGGTCTTGGGGTTTCCCAGGTGGTGCAGGCCAAGGTAAGCCCGCACTTGTGTTTTGCCCTAGGCTACCCTTCCTGAGCTATAAAGAGAAGGCTGCTACTTGTGCTGGGCTTGGAGACTCCCAGGTGAAGCCAAGCTGTGAAAATAATATGGCTGTTGCTAGTGCCGGGCCTGGGGCTCACTGCGGCCAGCTATGATTGTTTGATAGGATTTAGGAAGCTATGCAGCATGAGCCAAGACCAGTTATTCAGCTAGAAAAGCAGCTTGGGTGAGCCTGTAAGTTGGGTGGGACAGGGTCTCTGGGGATCTCCAAGGCAGTTCAAACAGTGTTATCCAAATTGATGGAGTCTCAGATACGGCACCAGCCTGCCAGATCTGTGGCTCTGTAGTGGGAGAGCTCAGAAAAGGGACAATGGCCTCTGCTAGCCCCGATGTCAGACACTTCAGCCTCTCCCAGTATGCCACTGGTGCCCTTCAAGATGCCACCCCAGCGCTGGAGCTCAGAGGGAGCAAGTCTGAAGAGGTGAGTCTGTGTGTAGGTTTTTAAGAGGAACTGCATGGGGCTCCAGAATTTTCTTCCACCGACTCAATCCTTGTTGGTTTTTGCAGTCAGAAGTTTTGGGGATTTATCTTCCTGGCACTAGAACTCTGGGCTGGGGGGCTTGGTGTGAGGCTGGGCCTCCTTGCTCCCAAGATATCCCTCCAAAATTTTTATCTACCACACGTGTGTGAGAGACCAGCCTGTTCCACATCTGTACCCCTCCTACCAGTCTGGATCGATGTGGTTTCTTTAATTCTGTAGTTCTCAGACTTTCATTCAACTCAGTTTCTGACTTTTCTGAGTGATGGTTGTTCTATATTTTATATGTAATTTTGATGTGGCTGTGTGAAGATGTGGGCCATATCTGCCTACGCTACCATCTTGACCCAAAGCCCATATTTCTTTAAAATAAATAAAAATCTTAAAAGAAAAAAAACTGTTCTGAGCCCTTACTGGTGTGGCTCAGTGGATTGAGTGCTGGACTGCAAACCAAAAGGTCGCCAGTTCGATTCCCAGTAAAGGCACATGCCTGGGTTGCAGGCCAGGTTCCCAGTTGAGCATGTGAGAGAGGCAACTGATCGATGTCTTTCTCTCACATCAATGTTTCTCTCCCTCTTTCTTCCTCCCTTCCCCTCTCTCTAAAAAATAAATAAATAAAATCTTTTTAAAAATTTAAAAAGAAAAGACTGGTATGAGGACAAATGTGTAACAATATCTCAGTACACATTGTTGAATGAATGAATGAGTGAGTACGTCCTTTAATTTGGGGCCAAAACATTAGGATAGCAGAAGCAACAGAAGCAACATGATGACCTTTGCTGGGATTGTCTTTCATTATCATGACTCCTTGGAAACACCAGCAAAGAACTCAGTTGCACTCAGGGCCTTCATCACCTGGATGGAGTCCTAGCAAAACATCTGAGAAAGAAGAGCCAAGTTGGGATATTTATGAGGTTTTGGGGTAGGGGTTGAAGGTAGATCTTTCAATGCAGGATTGTGATATAATCATTTAGAATGAGTGAACACAACAAAGTGAGCCCTTCACAACAAGTTTTCAAGAGTCTTGGAGACAAAACTGTCACTTGATGCTATTTAATGCAAAGTTGAACAGTCTGATGTTCATTCAGTTGGAGTGTTCCACAGTTATTTGCGATTTCAATTATCTTGAGCAAGAATTTCCTGAAATAGAAAAGTGATAGTGACAAAGACGGGAATAGCAAGGTCATGTCAATGAAGATAACGGAATAGTACAGTCCTGGTCATCTAGATCAGAGGCTGCAAACTTCAGTCCAAAGGCCAAATCTGGCCTACGGCCTGTTTTTTGTAAATGATGTTTTATGAGAACACAGCCAAGTTCCGTGCCTTAAGTTTTGTCTGGGGTTGCTCCTCCCACAAATGCAGAGTTAAGTAACTGTGATACAGACTGTACAGCCACAAAGTTCCCAATAAGCTCATAACCCTTTGTACAGACAGTAAACAAGGTGAGAGTAGATGGCTTCACTTCTCATTATATGTATTCATTCATCAAATATTTATTAGGCGCCTACTATATGCATAGCATCTTTATAGGCGTTGGGAATATAACACTCAATAAGATGAGTGCCCTCCTTTGTGAGAACAAATCAGAAAGTAATACAAATCAGAGAGTGGTAAGTGCTCTAAAGAAAAATTGAGCATGGGAAGAAGACGGAGAGGGATGGGCTGGTAGAGAGGGGTGAAGTGGATTCTTTTTGGGATGTAGGTGAAGGAGGGCTTCTCTTAAGAGGTGACATTTGAGTAAGAACCTGAAGTAAGTGAACTGCCTATGTGAGGATAGAGAAGAGGGCTCTGGGAAGAGCAAAAGGCTACAGAAATGCAAGCAGCCAGGGCTGTTACAAGCTTGGTGCGTGGACGATAGCAAGCAGGCCGGTGCAGCTGGAGCAAGGTGAGCAAACGGTACAGCGGAAAGAGCTGAAATTGAGGAGACAGCCAGGGCTAGATGAGGTAGTAAAGCCTCATGGGAGGGGCCAGGCTTGAATTTTATTCTGAATGTGATGGAAAGCTAATTGGGGATTTATTTAGTTATTCATTTTCTACTGCTTGGTTCCCAGCTGGCCACTTCCCTTGACGTTTTTTAAAGATAGTGAGTGATCTGTGATACTGAAAAACAGCAGCTCTACCTGAAGCTTGGCTTCTTTTTTCTTTTATCATTCAGTTAGAAATAGCTTCTGATATTATTTGTGGGTTTTTTTTGACCAAGATTATTTAGGAGTGTGCTATTTAATTTACAAATTAAGTCAGGAGATTTTTCTACCTATATTTTTATCATTATTTTCTAATTTAAAGTGATCAGTGTATGCCTAAAGCATATATTCTATGTATTTTAATTTTTTTTGAAAAATTATTTTATGGTCAAGAATAGGGTCTCGTTCGGTGCATGTTCTGTGTGTATGCAAAAAGGATGTATTTTCTGCAGTTATCAAGTGTAGGGTTTTATATATGTCTGTGAAACCGAGTTGGTTTGATCGTTGTTCTGGTCTCCTAAATTCTTGTTGAGTTTTATTTAGTTCTAGCAGTTCGCCGACACGGGACTGTTAAATCTCCAGCCATGATTATGGACTTGGTATTGCTCCTTTAGTTCTGCCAATTTTACTTCGTGTATTTTGAAGCTCTGTCATCAGGAGCATATAATTTAGGGTTGTTGTGTCTTCTTAGTGAAATGACTATCATTCAGAAATAAGCAACTTTATCTCTGATAGTATTCCTTGTGTTGAAGTCTACTTTGTCCAATATTAATATAGCTCCGTCTGTTTTCATGGCAGATGTTCTTCACCCTTTCAACCTTTTATTTTTTACTTCACTCTATTTTTTTGCACCCATTTACCCACCCTCCTCCTCTTTAGCAACCATCAGCTTATTCTCTGGATCTATAGGTCTATTTCTATCTTCTTTTACTTATTCACTTATTTTTTTTTCAGATTCCTCATACTTGAGTAATATTCCTCATATGAGTGAAATCTTTCTCTGTCTGACTCATTTCACTTAGCACAATACCCTCTAGGTCCATCCATGTTGTCGCAAATGGCAAGATTTCATTCCTTTTCTATGCTGAGTAACATTCCATTGTGTGTGTGCACGCATTCCATATCTTTACCTGCTCATCTATTGGTGAACACCTAGGTTGCTTCCATATCTTAGCTATTGTAAACACTGCTGCAATTTTAAACAAAAGAGTCATGGGGATACAATTCCACTATAAAGGCTCAGTCTGGCTGCCATGTAGAGACTGGACTGCAGAGGGACAGAGTCAAGACAGGGATGCCACCACATGAAAGAAATCATGCTTAGCCTACACACAGAAACATGAGGTGGTTGGTGCACACCAGTGTGATTTGATATGAATTTTAAAAGCACAGCTAACAAGATCTGCTAATGAGTTCGACAGGGGGTATGCAAGAAAGAAAGTCAAAGATGATTCTGAGGGTTTAAACTGAGTGACAAGCTAAATGATGATGCCATCCACCGAGATGTTGGAAGACATTAGAGGCAAACGGGTAAAATCGAGAGTTCTGCTTTGTTCTTGTTAAATTTCACTTGCCCATTACATATGCAAATGAAGATGACAGTTGGATATGAGTATAAGCAAATAGGATACATTGGGCATAAGATCTAATTTGGGATTCATCAACATGTGGATAATATTTAAAACCATGGAATTTGGCGAGATCACCTAGGAAATAACTAGAAATAACGAAGAGGGCTGACTGCTAAACCCTAGGGCCAACTGTGAGCTGGAACTGACTCTGGCCTGCGAGTGAGAGCTGACTAAGCAAACCTCTTCCCAGTCCCCATTCAGTAACATCATGCTAATGGCTTGCAATCAGCCACAGTGGAAATAGCTGTACCATGAAAACTGGCAAACACCACACACAAGTTTTTTCCCCCATAGAGCCAGCTATTAAACATTTACCAGCACAGCACTGCCTGGGACCTTCACATTTAGAGGTCAGGAAAAGCAGGAAGAAACAGTGTAAGAGATTGAGAAAGACTGGAACATGAATGAGATAGAAAGATTACCAAAAGAGTGTGGTGTTCATGTCCAAGTTTATCATGTTGTTTTACGTCTCATCCAAAAGCCAACAGACTGTATGGTCTTTCTCTTTTCTCCCTTCACAAAGGCTTTCGGTTGATAGAACATATCACACACAGAACATAAACTTTTTGAACCATGCAACCTGTCATTCACTTAATGACTAACTCATTCTTGTAAACTCTGATACTCTGAGAATCCCTTATATGAAAAAATATTACCATGAATTCTAAAGGGAAGAACTACAATCCATTCTAAATCAACCCAAGCAAGATACTGACAGGGAGTGGCTACTGCCCAGAATCATGATGTTGCTTACCCAACTCTGCAGGTTCACCACTTAGGGTGCTCTGTTCAAAAACAAGACTGCAGTTGTCTCAAAGTAGATTTATTTACTTACAGCAAATAAAGGAGACGGGGGATTCATATTCAAAGCTCTGCCTCCTGGATGAAAGGCTTAGCCATTTCTTATATATAGGATTTTGTCAATTGCATGTTGATTTCTTCTTTGCTCTTGGCTCCTTCCATTCCCTTGAGCTCCCAACGGCTCATCCTGTTTACTGCTACATCTGTAAAATACTGCGCTATATTTTAACACTTAGCAAGAAATAACCTTTAGCTCTGTCTGGTGTGGCTCAGTGGATTGAGTGCTGACCTACAAACCAAAAGGTCACTGGTTCAATTCTTGGTCAAAGCACATGCCTGGGCTGTGGGCCAGGTCCCCAGTTGGGGATCATGCAAGAGGCAACTGATTGTTTCTCTCGCACATCCATGTTTCTCCTCCTCGCTTTCTCCCTCCCTTCCCCTCTTTCTAAAAATAAATAATATATATATATATTTTTAAATTTACCTTCAAAAAAAGAAAAAAAGAAATACCATTTAGAACTCTTCAAACCTTGAGACCCTTGTCCCATGTAACAATGACACAGTATCATACCTCATATCATCACATCATTGTAAAGTAAAAAATCATTAAGCCAGGCCACGGAACTCTCGGTATATACCTAGCAGGACTGAGGAGTCTCAGAAAATGCTACCCATTCATTCTTCTTGCCTGACTCACCATGTAAAGTAAAATATATGGGCATGTAATGATGTTATCTGCTTAGAACAAAATGTGTCAAGTGAATTGGTGGCTGTGTCTTCGCCTAAAACCACAGTGTCAAATAGCAGTCCTTACAAAATATATAATTATTTTGTTTTGGGGTAAAAACTTGTTACGTCAAAAAAGATGGAATTGTCCGACAGTGGTGAAACTTTTCAACATCATTGTGCTAAAAAGCCATTAATAGGACAGCGGTTATGGGAGGCAACTCGGTTTTTTATGTTGCTGTCGAGGAGGGAAGCTCTCCCTGCTGTGCAGAAAGCGGCAGCTCGTCCTTTCTGTTAGAAGGTGACAAGGCTGCTCCTTTGAAAGACTCAGCCTCATTATCATTACCATCACTATCATTGTTATTACAGCGACTGATTACTTAGAACCTAATATATATCAAGAAAGTTCATGATTATGTATCTCCCACTGTGCAGAAGAAGCAGAGCATCGAAGAAAAAGCAACATACAAAAGATGGGAAACTACAGCGGTGTCCTCTAGCAACCAAAATTATAAGGAGACATATTTTAAATAATGATTTCTATAACTGTGAAAGTAAAAAAACCTTATTAATATAAGGTTCTTGACATACACACTGCTTTAACAGCAGGAAGATAGCAGAGCAGAACACATATTTTGTAAGAATAACTCTTTAAAATAGGAAGCTACCATGACCAAGCACTACCGTAAAGTCCACCTGTGAGCACGCAGGAACGGCAATGGCAGTTTGAGGGCACGTTTTATGCTGCTTTTCTCAGACTCCAAATTAGGAGTTCTGGGTTCTGCTCAGGACAACTAATGAACTCACTCTAAGACACAGAACCAGCCCTTGGAGCAGAAATTCCCACACAGCTCTCTCTCTGGCACCGAAGCATATTCACTTTCCGTCTCAACAGGCCGCCTCTTGCTTCCTTCATACAGCTCACCCCCCGTTACAGCGATGATGGCATTTTCCAAGCCCCTTGCGTGTGGTGCAGGCCCCGGCACTTTTTCCTCTGCCACACTTCCAGTTTGCCTTGGAAAAAAAGCTCAGCCAACTCCCAGAAATTTCCACATTCTGCTCCGTACAGAAACCTTGGACAGGAAGTAAACACCAGGGTCATTTCCCTTCCCCCAATCCCTGTGGTCAACAACACAAATATGTCCTCTTTCAACCAGAGGATTGCTATTATTTTTATCATTTCTGTTCCCTTGGGGCCTGATCTTCTGTTTGAGAAAAATACGGTTCACCTCTTCTGAATGTTAGTGTCTTCATTTAACATTAACATTGTGTGATTTGCCTCTCTCCACCCATCCCCTAATTCTCAGCAAATTGAGAGAACTGCTGATAAGCAGCAGTTACACAAGAAAAAGGAAATACACATGTTCGTGTAATTTCAAAAATTTGCGTCATCTGGTAGGCTCCCTTGGTTTGGAGCTAAGACTTCATTTTCTTCTACTCTTTCTCACCACCAACTTGTTTCCCTGGGCTACAATGCCCAACTTACTATTTTCCCTTCAATAGAAGACTCAAAGGGGGAAAATTCAGGACTTCTAGGAGGAAAGAGCTAGAAGATGCCCTAGACAAAAAGCAGAGGCCAGAAGGAGCAGGTGCAAGCTGGTGCCCTAGGAAGAATCACATATGAAGCTGAGCGTGGAAAGCAACGTGCCAGAAGAACAGCCATTCTTACAACGAGGATGCTATGGAATGTGGTAGAAAAAGAAGAAGAAAAGAGATTGCACGCTCCGAAAGACCCACGTTTGAAGCCTAGCTCTTTCACTTGATTAATGTTGTTTCATTTATTGATTCATTCAATTAATATTTATTGAGGAACCACTATGCTCCAGGCTTTGTTCTAAACTGTGCACGTAGCATAAGAAACAAAATGCCTGCGCCCTCAAGAAGGCTAAGGTCAAGAGTATACTTGGTGGAGGAAGGCAAAGGGGAAAAAATGAAGACATCTGTAATAGTGTAAACAATAAAATAAAGTTTAAAAAGCAGAATATACTTGATGTGTGCTGTTGGTCGATTGACTTAACCTCTAAAATACTTGAAGGATCAATAATAGCTACCTCACAGGTACAGGTGAAAATAAAATAAAATATGTAAAATGCTGTGTGGGGCCATGGATGTCATAAATAAGGGATAAACTATAGCTATTATTACTACATGTTTACCTCCACCCCGATTCCCCTAGTTCCCAAGTTCCTGCTCCAGTTAAGGCAAACACCTGAAAATGTCTTTGAGAAACAACGGTATTCCAGATTTGGCGTTTGGGGTCCTGTGATTTTAAAGGCATGGGCACTTCCCGTGGGTGGAAAGAAGTCTTTAACTAACATCTCAGCCCAAGATACACTGAGGCCCTGCTTCCAACCTCCCACCAGGGTGGAAAACAACAGTGGAATGAAGGGGTTCAGGGGACGATTAAATTGTTTGGGGAGAAGATGTTACAAAATGTAACCAGAGCAATGCAGATATTCAACTGTCTCAAGGACCCTCTGGAAGAGAGATACTACAAACCTTTATAATATCCTTTTGCAGCATTGTAAGACATTTGAAAAAATAAGCCTCTTAGCTTTACTATGAAATCTAGCAGACCCCTAGTTAGCAGTTGTGTCCACCAAAATGGAATTTCCCAGTTTCTACTAACTCGTGGAATGGCTTTTTGTTTAAGTAAATGTTTATGTGTAAGTTTCCAAAAAAATTAGGTGGCATAGAAATTAATCTGGAAGGAGAAAAGGGGGATTTTTATTCCAAGCTACAAAATAGATCCTAGAGTTAACTTCGTCTTTTTGGGGGGTGTACCTCTTTCACCCCCACCCCCACCCACTGCTTTAACCCCTTTTCTGTGCAGATGTGAAACAAACATGCCTTTATGTCCACCAATTGAGTAATCTGATCTTCAGCCAAAAAGTGTAACTGGCTCCTCATAACCAGGTGTGATGCAAGGAATGTAGCTGAGAGGTTATTCTACACGCATGCAAGTCAATGGGGTGGCTGTGTGAGTCCCATAAATTTTCCAGTAAAGAAAACGGCCAAGGGAAAAGAAAGCTTTGCTGCAGAGCCCGCTGACCAAATTAGAAACAGATTTGATGTTGCGTTCATCCGGGGAACTGTCTAGTCTAATCCAGGCTGTCCCTGTCCTGGGGGCAGCTGTGTGGCAGGTTGCTCAGGCCATCCTTGTACTAAAGGGAACACAAGGCGGAATGTGAAACCCTCTTCGTGTGTCAAGGGGTCACAGAGCCCCACGTGCCAGGCTCTTTGAATTAACAAATCTACCTTAATGTTTAGTGGTAAACTTTTAAGGATACAATTTCTGTTTCTAGGGTTTGTGAAACGTCTTCATTTTATGGCATTTAGAAGTGATGACCAAATTATGAACTGTAAGTTGACAGAGACTGAGTCTAAACTGCTTTGATGTTTAAAGAACTTGTTGTAACAGGGCAGTGCTAAGAAATGGTATTCCACAGCAAAATTCCATCCTTATCTTCAAAGGTTTTGATTCCGAGAATTCACCAAACTACATTCATACACCTTTGGCTTACACCTTACATAATCAATTAGCTGGGATCTAATATGACGGGTTTAAATTTTTAAAGTGTCAGTGCACTGATATCATACTGATGAGCACAGATATTCTCTCTGTTTTGTCAGCCTAATTACCTGTTAATGTCCACCTGAAATACAGAACTATTTTTTTCCTAAATCTAGCAGTTATTGCCAGGGATCACCTGGTTCCAAATTAAACAGCAGTAGAGTATTTATGTTTGTATGGTTATCTGTGATCCTTCAACTTGGACAAATGCCATGTTTTCATCAGATGGAGTCTGAAAGTGCAGAAAGACACAGAATTCACCATGAAGGGGAAAATGTTTGGGGATAGAGCAAGCTCTGTGTCCTGAATATTCGATATCTAGTCTTCCTCTCTTTCCAACAGCAGACCCCTATTTGTCCTGCTGTCTACTCCTCAGGGAGGGTGACTCTGTCCCTTGTTTGGGACTAAATCTAAGACAGCAAACCCTTTAGATTATAACTCAGAGTAAGAAATACATTTCACATGGCAACTCAGGACACACATGCATTCTATATAATTTTTATAAAAAATTACGAAGAAAGCTTAATAAAACAATATATACCTTTTTATTGTACATGGTGCTGTGATATGTTTCTTTTTAATTTATTTTTATGGTGATTCTGACCCCCTGAATTTGGTTTTTCCAACACATTAATAGATCATGAGGCAAAGTTTCAAAACGTGGGTCTGTCATGTCCATCTTGCTCCTCTTGACAGTGATTGGCTTTGGGCTTAGTGACCCGTTCATGAAACATGAGGGAAGTGTACCAGGGATTTTTTCTTGAAAATTTTTTTTTACTTTTAAAAGAGAATTAAAAGAGTGCATTATACTGAGCTTATGGATTAGAGAAAGTCAATATTGTTAATATGTCAATTCTTTCCAAATTGATCTACAGATTCAACACAGCATTGATCAACATCCCATAAAGATTTTTTGATATATGTTGAGACACTGATTCTAAGAGTTATATGGAAAGGCAATGGAAGTAGAATAGTCAAAACGATAAAAAAAATAAAGGTGAGGAACTCATACTATCTGACTTCAAGATTTTACTATGATGAAGCTTTGTACTAATCAGGACAGATGGGTATTGGTGAAAGAACAGAGACATGGGAACAGAATAGAGTGCAGAAATAGACCCACACAAGTGAAGTCCATCGACTTTGACCAAGAGACAAAGGCAATTAAATGAAGAAAAAAATGTCTTCAATAAATGGTTCTGAAAACTTGGATATCCATACACACACACACAAAATTGAGCTTCAATCTGTGCCTCACACTTTATATAAAAACAAATTTAAAATGGATCCCAGACTTCTGGAAAACTGTAAAACTTTTAGAAGAAATCTTCACAAACTTGGATAAGTGGATTTCTTAAATATGACATCAAAAATACAATCAATAAAAGAAAAAATCAATAAATTATACTTCATCAAAATTAAATAATTTGTTTCACAAAAGATAGTATTTGCTGAATGAAAAGACAATCCACCGGCTTTGGAGGATATATTGGCAAAACATATGACAAAGGACTTGTATCCAGACTATAATTAAGAACTCTCAAAATCAATAATAACAGGGAAAAAAGAAAACAAAACCAAGGATAAAGATTTGAACAGAATTTACACTAAAGAAGATACATAGATGGCAGAAAAGCATCTGAGAGAGGCTAAATGCATGATGCATTGGGGAGATGCGAACTAAAACCACAATGACACATGACTGCACACACTTTAGAACGGGAAGGGAAAAGGACAAACTGCCAGGGCTGAAGTCAGAGGGCAGGGCTGACTACCAAGGAGCAGCGCGAAGGGGCTGGTGACCAACGGAGCTGTGCTGGATCTTGACTGTGGGCCTGGTTCCATGATTATGTACTTGTCAAAACTCAATTGCACAATAGGAAAGTGGATTTTACATAAATTTAAAATCTTTAAAGAAACACAAAGGAAGAGATGGTCTCTTTTTGCTCAGTGATACGCTGGATGTGACTTCTGAGAGCAGGGCAGTTACGTTGTCACCGTGGGTGAGCTAAAGTGAAGACTAACATGTGCAGGGGATAGAACAGAAAAGTGAAAGAACTTGTCCAAACCTGAAACCAATTCATCTTTGCATTTTATTACAAAAACTAATGATAATTTCCTTCCTGTGTAAAGCATTTTGAATTGGGTTCTCTGTTATTTGTGGCCCAAAGTATCCTGTGAAAAAGTCTCAGTGATTTTGTTTCCGAGATTGCTTCATCCTCATTATTATAAAAAAGAGTTTAAGAGACTTTTGAATTTTTGAGTGGTTTGAGACTATGTTCAGGACCAACTTACATGGGACCATTCTACAAGGGAAAAAAATGCATGAACTTCCAGAGCTATATCCCCCTTAACTTATGTCAAGAATTTTCAAATAATATGTTTATTTAGCTTTAAGCATAAGATTGTCCTGTGACTTTTAAAATGCAGTGTGAGCGAAATAGGCATTGGGATTGGCAGGTGCTGCAAGCTGGAAGAAGGTGTCAAACCACCCCATAGTTATCTGTTCCTCTTTGCAAGTACTTCAGGGGCCTGATCTCTTCTCACCAGAGTCAAAGTGCATTTATCATGATAAAAAGAACAATGTAATATGACCTTAAATTTGAATAATTTTGGAACCAAAGGGAAATTAAATTGCAAAATAATGCCTTTGGCATATCCATACTAGCAGGCTTCATGAAATGCAGTAGTCAGCACCAGCAGTGCCCCTGTCTTTACAAGCTCCAGTCAAGTAAGGCAGGTAGACATCGGATAGGTAATTCCTAAGGTGGCATGTGTTGTAACCAAAAGGCAGGGTGCTACAAAAACATATAATAAGAGTATGAAAATCAACATGAACATCCCAAGAATGACCCAGAGAGTGACATTTAGGCTGAGATCCAAGGCAGGAGTCATCAGGGCCAAGGGGGTGGGGCTCGTGAGTTTGTGATGATACTTAATTTGAAAACTTAAATGGGGTGGGAGAGGGAAAAAGAGGAATGGCTATTTTGGTATGAGTGACCCATAATACAAGTAACTAGGCTGAAGCAGAGACATCTGGAGGCAGCCACCTTGATATGGCTGCTTTTCATTTAGGGATTTTTAAAACTTGAGTTTTGACAAAGGATGTCGATTTTTAAATTATTTTTTGTATTACCTATTATAATGTGTGCAACAGAGCTAGCTTCTTTACCCTGACCCTGTGGTTCTCAAAGAGGGGTGGTTATGCTCCTCTGGACACATTTTTGGTTGTCACAGCTGAAAGGGGAGGGGGTGCTATGGGCAACCAGTGGGTGGAGGCCAGGGGCGCTGCTCGACCCGCTACACTTCAGAACCCAGCCTCCCGAAACGAAGAACTATCTCGCCCCAAATGTCATTGGTGCTGAAGTTGGCAAACCCTGTGGTAACACCATCTCTATGTGCTTGTCCTTGTGTAATGCTCTACCTATGAGCTGGAATTATTGCAGACTCTCATTTTCAACTTCATTATGCTCTATGTTGTTTGAATTATTTATGAATGAATATATATTACTTTAAAAGAATAGCTAGAACTAATTCAAAAGCTACTGTGTCAAAAGCTACTAGAACTAATTCAGCTTCTAAAAGTATGTCACTTACCCCTCAAAAAATCAATGACAAAATGATAAACATTAATAGTGCATGTGTATTAGTTAAAAGATCATCATTTACCTGAACATTCTTAGTAACATAAGGAATCATTTTTTAGCCAAAATTTTCTCCTCTTCTTTTTCATCCCTGAAACGTCTCCCTGCAGTACTAACTATATATCTGATCTACACATGAACAAGGAAGGCTGCGATAAGGGTACGCATTTTAAGATTTAATAGCAGAATGTGATCGCCATTATTAAGGATGCAATATAATTGTTTAGTTTATGTGCAGTCCATGAAGCTAAGGTGAATTCTTAGAGTCATCACTGGGCTCAATAGTCCTTTCTGGGTGGTCAAGAGTGGTGACTGCGTCCCAGCTGGTGTGGCTCAGTGGGTTGGGTGTCACCCCGCAAACTGAAAGGTTACTCATTGGATTCTGAGTGGAGGGCACGTGCCTGGGTTCCTGACTGGGTCCAGGGGCGAGGGAGGGGAAGCTCCTGCAGAGCAACTGATCTCTCTCACAGTGTATGTCTCTTCCTCTCTTTCTCCCTCCCCTCCCCACTCTAAAATCTAACTAAATAATTTTTTTTTAATTTAAACACTCATGTGGAAACAAACGAAAAACCAGCAGTGACTCTGATCTCCCCTATTGGTGATCTCTCTGTTAGTGTCTAAAGCCCACCCATCCTTCCCCTCAGGCCAGACAGCCACTTCACATGGGAGCCTCTCCAATATCTCTGTGAAAGAGGGACACTGTCTTGCTTTCTACATGATAATCAACCACCGAGTTACTTCTTTATTAGGCCACATCAGATGGCCCAATATCAAACAATCTCATCAAGACCGTGTTTGGCCAGAGAGTAAATGCTGCTCAGAAATGGGACTCAGGAGCCAGCTTTGAAGGGACTTTCACTGGCCAAGTCTAGCATAGTTTGAACATAAAAATGAAGAGTAATTGAATCTATTCATAGTGATACTTTATTTAAAAATTTAAATGGAGTGGGAAAAGACCATTCTTCTTTTCAGAAAAATGCCTAATAAATGTACAAGAAATTATTGAGTTAGAAAATAATCATTTTGCAATGGCTCATCCAGCCAATAATTATCAATGAATGTTAAAACTTTTGAGTGAAAGGATTTGGGGAAACTGGATATTCGAAATATCACTCAAAATGTTACTTGTTAATTAAAAAAACTAAAATATCTGTACAATGGAGAAATATGGCAAACATGATCAAATTTGGTATCAGCGAAGTTGGGACAAACTGATGTACTCACTGAGCAGCACACGAAATGATTTGCATAGCTGCTATTAATAGTTTGTATAGTCTTTGTTCCTGCTTCTTAGCCACAGCTTCTGAAACCCTTGAAATTTCCTCAGTGGTTACTGTGTCTTTGTCATTCACATAAGGATTATCTTAAACTGGATATTTTTTAAAAAAAAACAGCAGATATGGGAGAAGCTTTGAAAACCAAGTAAAAATTACCATTTAGTAAGAGACATTTACATGTATCAGGGAAATCTTCACTTGTAAAGGTGTCTCCCTCTCTGTATAAGGAAGAAAAGGTTGACTAAATCTCTAGAAACTCATATAAATGGAGAATGTGCCTATATAACCCTGCATAACAACCTCGTTTACTGTGCTTTGCCTGATAAACTCTAATAACTGGTTCCTCCCACCCCCAATATTTTCTTTAGCTAGAGATGTCATTTAAGGTGCTGGCTTAGGCCATTTCAGGGAGGCACTCTGTTTTCCTGGACATCTCACATGCACACTGGAGGTATGCATGTTATTAAACTTCTGTTTGGTTTCCTTCTGCTAATCTGACTTTTATTACAAGGAGTCTTGGCCAAGAACCCAGAAGAATAGGTGGAAAATTACTTTCCTCCCCTGCAACAGCATTTTTTGAGTTCCGTGAGTCATGCTAAGTGAATTACTGAGTTCGATGGGGTCCTAAACGTCTCTGAGTTTGCAGCAAGTTGCTCGGAGTATGGTGGCTGGCGGAATGCCCTAAACTTGCAGGTGGAATGAATGGTTGGCTCTTCATTGCCCTGTTCTTCTGAAATTTTTTAAAAAACAAGTGGGGGGAAAATTACTACATCAAAAGGACTGTCTCCAAATGTCCCCTGCATCTATCTGTATCTACCTATGTATCTATGAGAGAGAGAGAGAGAGAGAGAGAGAGAGAGAGAGAGAGAGAGAGAGAGAGAGAGGTTGATTGATTTTAAGGGATTGGCTCATGCCATTCTGGAGGCGGGCAATCCAAACTCTGCAGGCTAGGCTGGCAGACTGGAGACCCAGAAGAGCTGCAGTTTGAATCCAAAGATAGTGTGCTGGCAGAATTCCTTCTTTTTCTAGAGAGATAGCTCTTTTTATATTAATACCTTTAACTGATTGGATGAGGCCCACCCACATTATACAGGATAATCTGCCTTACTCCAAGTCTACTGATTTCAATGTTGACCTCATCTAAAACATACTTTCACAGAAATGTCTTGAATGATGTTGGACCAAATATCTGAGCACTCTGGCCTAGCCAACTTGACACATAAAATGAATCATCACAGTGGTTTTTAAATTTTAAAATACTGGAAAAGCATAAAGAAGCATTTTTATCCAACTCCAGCCCAAACACAAACACATAGGAATAAGCAATCTCTGTATTTAGTAACCAGTATTCTCAAAAATTTTTATGGCTAGTGAGGTAAGTAAAGAGAGAGAGATAAAAGATAAAGGATAAAAAGCATATACTAAGAATACTATTTTTAAGATAAAAGTTTACAATTTAATATTTCTTTAATAGGGGAAAAAGAAATTAAAGTGCAAATTCAAAAAAAATTTTCTTCGCAATAGGTATGTTCATTCCTAAAAGATCTTTCTGAGGCTCAGTAAACATGATGAAAAGCCATTAAGAAACTAGAGTCATATGGCTTCCTTTCCTTCTTTCTTTGTTTCTTCTTATTTCAATTTGAGACAGAATCTACTTCCTATTATGAAAGACAAAGACATTACCACAGGATATGACCTTTTGTCTCCCTCCCTCTGTCCATTTGTCAATGTTCATTTGCATTTGTAAACTAACAAGGGTAATTTTACATTGTTAAGGTTTATTAAGCTTGCATTATGTGTTGAATTGTAAATTCCACAATAATTTCATTTTAATTTTACACATAAATATATTCAATGCTTATAGCCTTATTGTTTTTAACCAAATCTTCTTTATTTCTGACTTCTTAATTTTGATTTTCCTCTTGGTTAGCTAAATTTTGTCAATAAAACTTTTATTTATTTTTCCCCAGATAATTTTTTTTCACAAGAAGTTCATGAGTGGTACGTGTACCGTGAATAACCACCCTCATTTATCTGGGACTGTTGAGTTCCAGCACTGAAAGTTCTGTTTCCGGGACAAACTCTCAGTCCTAGCCAAACAGACAGGTGGTCACCGTAGCCATGTCCTCTAAATTCTTGTTTTACACAGAGAGCAGCTGGGGTTCCCACTTCCCTGCAAACACAGTGACCATTGCTACACTGATTCCTGCTACCAAGCATTGCTGGGCAGAAATATGCAGCAGACCTACACTGTCCCCTATATACCGGTCTTGTTTTTTTGGCTTTAAAGCTGATCAGATTCATTCTTTACTCTGGACATTGAGTAACTTTGTTTTTTTCCTGAGGACAAGATGCACTCTCTCATTACGTAGCCTAAACTCTTTCAACATTTCAAGCAAGATTGTTCTTGTTTTACATCTTCAAATATATTTTTCTGTTTCATTTCATTCTTTTCTCATCTCCAGGAACTCCAGCTATGTGCATGTGTTCTCCCCTTATCACTCTGTGCTTCCTTGGCAATGAATTCCTGAGTACTGCCTGATGTCTCAATTCTGTCCCTTGCACCATTTCCCCAGATTATGGGATTTGTGAGAGCCATGACATTAGTAACTGAGGGGAAGCCGAGTTTGCCACCACAGAATATGCCTTTTGAGGGATGTTGACTACCTTAAGCTGCTTATTTTCAAGAAACAAAGGACTCAGGCAAGGCCTTTGATTTCCTCCCTTACTGCCCAAAAGAATTTAGGTAGAGGACCTGCTCCAGGAAGAGAGTTATAACTATAGTTTAATCTGAACCAGGTGTGATACCCAGAGAGGAACCTACCAAGTCCCATTTGATCAAAGTCCTCTCTCTCTGAATCCCATTGTTAAAGACATTTATGGCCTAGCAAACATTTATGTTTTACAGCTGTTTGCTTTTCCATCTCCATATGAATTGCCTTCCTGGCCTTTGAGTCCCAAACTGCTACCCTTATCTCTCCAACCTTAGTCCAGAACGGCACATAAGCTGTAAATGCCCACTGTGCCCTTGGGTCTCATATTCTTAGGGAATCCCCACATGTATATATGTAAAAATTTGGCCATTTTGTCATTTTCTCCTATTAATCTATATCATGTCAATTTGATTATTAGACTGACCAGAAAAACTTAGAAGTGTAGGAAGAAAACTATTCCCCCCCCATGTAACTAATGGTCATCTACCCCATCACCCCAACTGTGAAAATCTACCAAGCATTCTGTTCCTGTGTGTGTGCTATTCCATTGTATTTGATTTGTGCCCCTTGAAGCCACAGGATAATAATGTTGAAATGACTTCCTTCAATTCCAATTAATTAAGTCATTCACTTGTCTTCTTTATTGAACACATCCTCCATGTTGAATATGATGCCAGGTGTTAGAAATGCAAAAATGTATGAAAAAAGGATCACTGTCCTCAAAGCAATTCTAGTCTGGCGGGGCAAGAAACAAAATACAGACTTATAAACAGATACATTGCCACCTTGTTTGGTAATTGACAAAAGAGTAAACTAATTCCCATAAGGTCACAGCGGCTTCAGAGGCATGTGAGTTATGTCTGGAAGGCAGAGAGGAAGTGCTCAGATGCGGGAGTAAATGCCGAGGAAGAGGGCTTCTTCCAGGCAGAAACAGGGACATGTAGTGAGTTGAGAGAGACATATTCTTATGCTGAAGGAATAACGAAAAATTTGAGGTGGCAGGAGCATAAGATACAGGAATTAATGGGATACATGATTGGAGAGGTAAGTTAGGGCCAAATGGCTTCTACTCTGTCCTAATTAACACTCTGACCCTAGAAAATGGATGTTGATGATTTTTAAAGTTCTTGGAAGGCTCATATAGACTCAGATCAAACTTTCTACATAGCGCTGTGTATCTGACATCAGTTAGTAGTTTCTTCCTAGCTCGTATTTGATATTTCCAGCTGATTATAAGAATGTTCTACTTTTGGCTGTCTTCATTCAGCCTACATGAGGACTGGGGGGTGAGTGGATGTTCCTGTCTCCTAAAGAAATCAATCCAGTCCACCAGCCTCTTTCCAGTATAATGTGAGCAACACGATGAGAGGAGAGGACAACCACAGAAATTTAAGGAAATAGTCCTTTTCTGAAAACATACGGTGTTTTGTTTCATTTTTATTCTGAAAGCAAACTTTCTGGCAGTACCTTCCCATGAGTGATAACTTGTGCAAGGGAGGGATTGCTTAAGGGCCAGTTGGCAGGAAGGTGAAGTACATTGATTAGAACCCACAGAAGTGTACTTCCTAGTTCTGGAACCTGCACAAACAACCTGGTTTTGTTTTGTTTTGTTTTGTTTTTTAGGAAAAGAATTTTAAGGGTTTAGGATTAATGTACATGTACCCCTAAAAAAATTGCTTCCTGCTTTCAATAAAAATCATTTTTGAGTGCATAGTTGGTATTTTTTTTCAAAATAGCAAATCCATTTTAGAAACAATAAATTGATAACTTAATGAATGTGTTTTTTAATTGAAATATCTGGCAAATAATTAAACTTACAGGCAATATTCTAGTCTTAGTAAAAAGGCCAATTTGGGTGGAAATTCATGAAGTATTCAGGAGGGGCCACAAGTGAGGGAGGAGAAAAGAAAGTGCTGGAAAAAAATAGAGGAAAATGGTTACCAGGAACAACATATCCATTAGTCACAGCAGGCTAAGTGCTTGGGGTCCATGACACTTTCAGAAACACACAAAAATATTTAATTTTTCTATAAAAATTACAAGAAAAAATGAACACATTATAATGAATCCAACCTAGATTATATTCTACTTTATACTGATATATTCTACTTTTTTACTAATTTGTAAATATAAATTTTAATATTTTCTTAATGGAGGAGGAAGTCCATGAAAGCAAAAGTGTTAATGTGGCCCTGGTGGTTGGATATCAGAGATGTTGGCTCAAAGGCCTAAGACAATGTAACCCTAACGCCTTCAGTGACATTAACATTGATAATACATTTCTCGGTCTGGGTGGCCTCACCCACAGAGCTACAGGATCTCAGTCCACATCTCCATATTTCCCCACCTTTTTCTGGATACTACTTCCACGAGCTCAGTAGCAGGGACAATGAGATCGCCTATGCTGCCCCTTCATTAACTTCCATTGTCGAGACGCCACATCATGAGATGTTCCACCAATGACACCTTAACTGACACCTACTTCAGCTTTCCTAAGTACTGTTCCCAAAATTTCAGTTCCTCAAGGTGTCTAAACAGCCCTGTAGACCTTCCATCCTAATCCAGTGTTAAAGCTGTGCTGTGTGCACCGAGGAATGCAGAGGCCCCTCTGCCTACCAGTCTGGAAGGCAGGCCGGCAGCTGGGCCCTGAAACACACGACTTGAGAGCTGCCGCCCGTCAGCTAGGGTCCCTGGGCCTGCACTGGGACACAGGCAACGCCCTCTCTACCTCTTTCCCATTTGCTCCTGTCTCTTGTCCCAGACGTCTCTGAAAGATTTCATCCTTCCAGGGAAGTGTATTCATCCCACCTTGGTGTTGATACGTGTTATAGTGAGGCAAAAGTAAGTGTACAGTGTTGAGTGCAAACCAGGGTTCACTCCTGTATTCATTCATTATTGCATTGTTTCCACACAAAAAGCTGTAAACCTGCTTTTGCTCCACTCAGCGGCACACACCGAGTGCCACACATATACACATGTGTATGTACTTATATAATTAAAGCCAAATAGTTCAAAAATAAATACAAACTTTTAAATATTTTGAAACAAACACACACAATAAACTTTTATCCACATTTTCAATACAATACTGTAATTACTTTTACCATTTATCTTAAGTTCTGGTAAACAATTTTGATCCGTGATACCTAACAGAATATGAGCAAAAGATAGCTGTAGACCTACAGCAAAGAGATGAAGAAGCGATATCACGCTGGATGCTGAAGCTCAGTTGGTATGGCAGCTCCAAACATCTTCAAAGAAATGGTCAAAGAAACCAAAGCAAAAATTAACTGGTAGTCAGAGATTGGTGGAAATGCTTTTACTTATGAAGGATATTCTAAATATCACTGCACTCCAGCCTAAATATCCCACTGCAGCTGGGAAAGCTGACTGCGCCTAGGGCCTGTTCTGAGGTAGCTGATGGAGTCTAACTCCTTGACTATTTGCCTTTCTCCCAGCTGTTGGAGCATCTTGCATTCTCGCTAGAGACATGTGAAGCACCTTGGAAGCCATTAATATAGCAGTTCTCAACCAGGATAGTACTTTGGAAATGTTTGAGTGCCTTTTTTTTTTTAACTATTGGCTTTTAGTGGGCAAGGGCAAGGAATGCAAATGTCTCTCAAGACAGGGATAGTTGAACAAAATAAGGAATTATTTTTTACCTTCAAAATTACCCTAATTCCTCCATAAAGATGTATTTCATTTAACACTGGGGAATCTGACTGATGGGACTTCTTTCCTTACTACTGTGTTTAGCTCCTGTATAGATGTTAGAGGTATAGAGGGTTATGTGATATTAGCTGATATGATTTCCCACATTTTTTGTCCCACAAAAGATACAGGAAGCCCTCCCTCCTTCAAGGTCTCCATGGTTTAGGAGTAGCGTAGAGGGAGATTGAACTTCAGTGACACATGAAAGAGAGTAATGGCCACACCAGGGATCCTAGACCAGGATGGATAACACATCAAAAGAATGAAAGGTGCTCTGTCCTTACTGGGAATCAGATAAGAAGGCAACTTATTATGAACTAATCTAAGCCAATTTGGTCATATACAGCTTTTAGGTTATTTTTGCTGGAAAGTACTCATCACTAAGGCAGTTTGACAGCATGGTGATTACCAGGTGGAGAGGGGCAAGGAGAGGTAGAGAGGGTAAAGGCGGCATAAAGGGTGACCGAAGGAGACTTGACTTTGGGTGCTGAACACACAATACAATATACAGATGATGTATTATAGAATTGTACACCTGAAGCCTATGTAGTTATCTTAACCAATGTCACCCCAATAAATTCAATTAAAAAAGTAGAAGTTTGAGGAAGTGAGATTTAATTACATCCTCATAATCTATCAGGTTATGGGGAATGCAATCACAGGCCAAATTCTGCTACCCATACAGATGTTTACCAGACACATATTCATTAGTGAACATCAAAGAGTTGATAATCTCCTGTTAGCTCAATGACATTCTAGCTCTGGACCCTTTTAGGTGGTCCAATCACACATGGTGGGAAATGTTCACAGGCAGCAGACCCTTCAGAAGAAAGAGTCTGACCTTCTAATGGGCATCATTCAGAAATCCTCCTACACCAATAGCTGGGCAAAGGACCACTTAGGGATAAAGCCAGATTTCAGGTTTTCTTAAATTTTTACACCCTGTTTACGCAAGAGTAAGGAGTCTCTTTAAGGCATTTTAGCCAATCCTCATATTTTGAATACCTTTATCACCACCAGTGAGGCCTTATTTCCAAGAATCATCATGCTAAATAATTAAGTTTATTAACAAAAAAGTTAGTTTCTTCAATAAAATCCCCTTTCTGGCATACACAAGGCTGATTAGCAAAGTGTTTTTGATGAAGCCCCCTCTATCTGAACTGTAATCTTTTCTAATTTAAACCTGGCTGATCACTCCTGGACCATGCATTGTGGATGACCTCCTCAGTTTTGCTAACTCTAAAAGACAGATACAAAACATCACAATGCATATGCTGAAGTATTTTAGAATAAATTACAACCACGGTGGCATCTTCATGGGTCCCAATGCTATGATCTGCACTTGCAGATCTGCCACCACTGAGAACACCCTGAGTACCACACAAAGGCCAAGAAAACATCAGGAGCCAAAGGCCAGCAAAGGACTGAAAGAGAAAGACCCAGAACACTCCTTTCTCACGCTCAATTACTAGCCATGGCATATGAATACAGGAATTTAGAACCAATGGAGAGGGAATGAGATTAGGAAGAAAAACCTGGGAAAAAAGTCATACCCCTCATTGCATAGCCGTTTAATTCTGAAGAATCCAAAAACTAACAACTTGGGCTATTAATAGAGTTAATAAATTTATTAACAGAATTCACAAAATTAAATGTGTCTCTTCTACATAAAGCTATTCAAATTAAAGTTCTAATTTTCACCCCTGAATTTCGTGGACTGACATGACTATGACATTATACCTGTTACAAAGTGATGGCATGTTTAAGCACATGGGGTCTACACAGGCTCAAACTCCCTAAAAGTCAGAGTCAGGCACGAGGAATGAGTTCATCTGTCATGTCTGATGTGAGTCCCACCTTCAGATGGGAAGTTTCGATGTGAAGTTACAGAAGAAATCTGGAGGACAGCCAGGATCTAGAAGCGTTTCGTGCCAAGCCTGAAATGAAAATGGAGCAGACGGCTGTACTAGGATCAGAAACCATCTTCTGAAATGCATGTTTCTTATATTTTGTGGCTTCTCCCACTTCGCTTATCTCCTTAGTAGGTTTGGCAAGGTGTTTTTGAAAATGTCAGCCGTTCTAAAGGACATTAAGAAAAGCAGTTTTGCTTCTGTGTACTAGAGAGAGTTAGAAGGGAAACGGTGCTCTGCAGGCACCGATCTGTTGATGGCAGCAGTGATGGCAGCAGTGATGAAGAGATCCCCAAGTGGGGGAGAAACTGCAGCATGGACGGCCCCTTCTCATCCATCAAGTTTTTCCAAGTGGAAAATATTTGTTTTGCCTTTCCTTAAAATTACATAAATAACTTTTATTCACTGTAAAAACACTTAAAAGTACAAATAAAATGTTTAAAAATATGAAATCATGTGTAACCTCCCCCACCCAGGGATAGCAACCGTCAACCTTGTAGTGTTACATCTCTGCAGATGTGTTCCTACACTTTCCTACGTGTGCATGAATATTCAAAAGTGGGATCACACTGTATATACTGTGTTGTGATCTGCTCTCATTTAACTCATTATGTGGTAGACCCTTTTCATGGCAATAAATGTCAGTCCCCTCCAGTGGTTCTCACACTTGAGCATGCTTCAGGATCACTTGAAGAGCTTCATCCAACACAAGTTCCAGGAACACGGATACTCCAGCTGTCCTGTTCTCATGCCAAATGCAAGGGAAGCGAGGAAGGGAAGAAGCTATCCTTGCCTTCTTTTCTCTGTTTCCGCTACCTAGTGAGCAACGCTGGGAACAGCGCCATGCTGAACACTCAAAGTGCTTAGCCTAGTTCTCACATGAGTCTGTCAGGCCAGATAGTCAAGAGTTCTCAGCCGAGCAGGCGTTGCTCACAGCAGCCCGAAGAAAATTTCCATTGCAGATGATCAGAGTTGTTAAAGCTGGGTTTAGGTTTCCTTATCTACTTTATACAAGGATCACGCATATATTTCATAATTGGAAAAATGGTTATTATTAATTTTTTAAAAAGTGTTAGTCTGGAAGTGTGGGTTTCTCCTTCATTGAATTGCCTATATTATTTAAGCAAAAAGAAATAATACTTCTATTGATATGGAGGTCATCTTTGACATAAAAAGTGACTCTAGCGAAAGGTTTTTCCGTGTCTCCATGAAAAGCAAACCAAAGAATTCGAAAGAATAGGAAGACTTGAACCTCATCTTTCCCTTTTGTACTGGTTTCCTTTTGCTGTTATAACAAATTACCACAAATTTAGTGGCCTAAAACTACATGGATGTAGTCCCATATAGTTCTGGAGGCCAGAAGTTTGAAAGCAGTTTCAATGAGCCAAAGTCGAGATGACCACAGCAGGGCTCTTTCCTCCTGAGTCTCCAGGAGAGAATTCATTTCATTCTGTTTTCTACCTGGACTGCATTCATTGCACTCTTTGGTTCATGGTCCCTTCCTCATCTTTAAAACCATCAGAGTAGCATCTTCAAATCTCTGCTTCTATCATCACGTGGCCTTCTCTCTGACTGACATCCCCCTTATAAGGACCCTGTGAGTACATCAAACTCATGTAAGATAATCCAAGATAATCTCTCTGCAAGCCCCTTAATTTAATCACACCTCAAAATCCCTTTTACCATGAAAGGGAACATAGTCACAGATTCTGGAGATGAGGGTGAAGACATATTTGGGGGCCATTATTCATTCTACCACATCCTTTTACTAAACTAGCAATATAAATCAAGAGACATTTACTGTACATTAGTAAAAAACTGCTACTGAAAACATGTAACACCTGGTACTCCTTGTTTAGCTCCATTTTTTTTTTTTTACAATTGTATTGCCTGAAAAGTACACAAAAGCATTTAAAAAAAATTTTAAGGAACAGTGTATATATGATAAAGTATATACACCCTCAATATAGTGGGATTGAGTTTGGACACTCTCAGCTGAGGGGAAACAGGGCGAGGCTCTGCCTTCTCATTTCCACTCTCATTCTATGAGGGTTTTTGTTTTGTTGTTGTTGTTTTGCTTAATCCCTTCACCTTTTTCACCCGCCAGCTCTCATTCTATAGAGAGTAGTTTTCATGATCTGTTTTCCTCATTGTTGTGGTTTTTCTTGGTGATTTTATTATTTAAATTGCCTTCCACCCCCACCCTCCAGTGTAGGGCTGAAGTGCTATCTCATGTTCCTAAGGGCAAGAAGGCTGGGATTAGTCTCACGGAGAAAATATGTGTTCAAGAAGTTTCATTAGGGCATGAGCTTTAGAGTTGTGAGTTCAGTGCTGATGAATTCCCTTATATTGTACATCCAGGAAAGCAAAAGGAAATTTGCCAGTTTGTGTGTGCGGCAACCCCCGAAGTTGCTAAAGTAGCACCTATACCACATGATAAAACTTTCAAAGAGCAGCTAAGTTTGTGGATTCATGAGATGACACGTTATTAAAAATTAGCATTATTGTGAGGCTGAAAGCCAAAGAAATTTATGGTCACATTACCCAGAGTCAAGAAATGTTAACCTCTCTCCTGCTAGTGCTGGCAGACTCAGGCATCGAAAGACGGTAAGACACAAAATACACTAAACTTGCAGGAGAGGCTGGTTCTGCAGATAAGGAAGCTTTGAAACAATTTAGAAAAATAATATCTGCTAAGTCTCTTACAGGAAAAGGGTTATGCGGAAGAGCAGATTTTTAACGGTGATGTGACCAACGTGTTTTACAAAAAGTTGGCATGCAAGCCTGTCTAGGAGTGATGGCAGTTCGGTTGACAAAAATATTCTGACTGAAGTTTTCTGGGAACCTAACCCTACATTTCCTCCAGAAACAATAGTTCAGTATTCACTAATTTAGTGTTTGCAGTGACTTTATAGAACTTATCTACCACGAAGAACAAGAATCAACTATACTTGGTTCACCCTCATAAATTCTGAGGCAGATGGGGTTCAGAAACGTTTTGTGTCAACACGTTTATCTGCTTCTGAAGCACCCTTGTACTTGAGAGTCATTGATATAACTAGTTTCCATTTACCTATGAAAGACTATCATGTTTTCAATAGTTATCTTTATTTTTTATTGTTATTAGGACCTAGTGGACTACTTGCTCTGCCCTCACACGAGGATTACTTTTTCCCTCCTGTGATTGGCTAGAGAAAAAGTCACTTTTTTTAAACACTGGCTGATGAGAAATCACCTCTAACTATTGAAACATTCTATACCCATCTGTTCATCTTTTCACCTCTCAGATTTAAGATGCATATGATTAGCAACCATGAATATTTGATTTACTGGGGTAAATCTAATAACTAGTCAGTGATTTTCAAGTAGTGGATACTCTGCCCAGGCATTATGATGGGAATTGAATTCTTCTATAAATCACTGATCCTCAGGCAAGTTTACCTCCCAGGGCACACTTGGCAATATCTGGAGGTATCTTCAGTTGTCACAGCTGAGGAGGGGACGTGCTACTAGTATCTGGTGCACAGGGGCCAAGGATGCTGCTAAACATCCTACAGTGCACAGAACAGCCTCTGCCCCCATAATAAAGAATTATCTGGAGCAAAATGTCAGTAGTGCCCATGATGAGGAAAACCTGCTTAAACGGATGTACAATAATCTAGTAGGCAATTTCTCCCATTCAAATATTAAACAGGCCCAACCCTGCTTAGCTTTTGAGATCAGATGAGATTGGGAGCATTCAGGGTGGTATGATTGTTGACTCATAGTAGGCAATTTCTTATCTGAGCACACTGCACTTCTGCCAGAGTCTGGTGAAATACCACAGAAGTACTGAATTATATCATTCCCCACAGCCCACTAACATGCAGTAGTTGTGTGGAAAGGTTCCTGGGGAAGGCTTTCCTTTCTCCTCTCCCACTGGTTTGTTGTTGCTCGTTTGAAGCCAAGAATGCATGTACTTCCCCCCCACCACCCAAGTTTTTACACACATATCTCTCCTATTTTTATTACCCATCCTTCTTTCCTTGTTTGCACTTCATATAAAGTACAGTCCAGCTTTGTAGGAAACAGGTGTCCCCTGACCTCCTTTGTGGAGTTCCGATAAATGACTTGGGGGAAAAAGTGCATCCCGGGGCCCATAAACATGCCCCGCCACCTCCTCCGCCCTTCCTTTCCTTCCCCCAGAGCCCTCGAGGAGCCTTGACGTCCTAGACACCTGAACTGTGACTGCACGTGCAGGACTGGGCCTGCTCTCCAGTTACCTTCGTCACATGCTTAGGCCGTGAGGAAAGAACACCAAATTCCTAAAGATCAGGTTTCCTACACAGAACTATTTGTGGGCAGGGGGGAAATGGCGGGGCATTTTAACTCAGTTTTCAGTTAGGTTTGGTTTCACAGCGAGAATAAAGACGAGCTGAATGTAGCCAAATATTAGATGGTTGTGAGTCAATCTATATTTTTCCCCTTCTAATGTTATGCTGTCTGTCTACTTGAGAGGGAAAATTATATTTAAAAGGAGATTTTTCCTTTAGGAGTGATTCGTGAAGATTGAACAAATTAATGGTCTTTATCCATTTAGCACATATTTTACGAATGCCTATTGTATCTTATGCTCTGTGCTAGACTTGCAAATACAAAATGAAGGGGGTACAGTCCCTGCCCCCAAGGAGCAATATCAGCTATTAATTTAACACTTTAATGTGCATTTTCCATAAAAAATACAGCCACAGACTGAGAGGAAATATTTGCAATAGGTATAACTGATAAAGGACTATTATTTAAAATACATAAAGAATTTTTGAAATTCAACAAGAAAATGAAATTTAAAAATGGGCAAAAGACCTTGACACCTCACCAAAGAAGATAAACAGATGCTCAACATCACATGTTATCAGGGAATTGCAAACTGATACAATGAGATACCACTACACACCATTATGATAAAACATCTAGAACACCCAAAACACCAAATTCTGGTGAAGATATGGAGCAACGGGAATTCTCATTTATCTCTGGTGGGAATGCAAAATGGTGCAGACACTTTGGAGGACAGTTTGGTGATTTATTAGAAAACTAAACATTCTCTTACCATACAGTCCAATAATCATGCTCCTTGATTACCTGAAGGAGTTGAAAACTTACGTCCACAGCAAAACCTGCACACAGAGGTTCACGGCAGCTTTATTCATAAGTGCCAAAACTTAGAAGCAACCATGGTTTCCTTCAATAGGTGAATGGATAAATAAACTGTGGTACATCCAGGCAATGGAGTGTTATTGAGCACTGAGAAGAAATGAGCTATCAAGCCATGAAAAGACAAGGAAGAACCTTAAATGCATGTTACTGAGTGAAAGAAGCCAATCTGAAAAGGCTGCATACTATGCAATTCCAACTATATGACATTCTTAAAAAGACAAAACTATGATGATAGGAAAGAGATCAGTGGTTGCTAGGGGTAGGGAGGGGAGAGAGGAACAAGTGGAGAACAAAGGACTTTTAGGGCTGTGGATATGTCATTATACATTTGTCCAAACTCAGAATGTACGACACCAAGAGGGAATCCTAATGTCAAGCACGGATTTGGGGTGGTAATGTGTCAGTGTAGGCTCATCTATTATAACAAATGAACCACTCTGGTGTGGGATGTTGACAGTGGGGGAGGCTATGTGTGTGGGAGGGAGCAGGAGGAAAGGTGAACTCTGTGACTTCTGCTCAATTTTGCTGTGAACCTAAAACTGCTCTAAAAAATAAAGTCTATTTTATAAAAAATACACCCAATCACACATACAGGTATGAGTAATGTCAATGGCCTGCTTTAGATGTTGACAATAAACTCCATACATGGTACCATGGAACCCACAAATCAGAGTGGTCATTTATATAAGGCTGCTGGCGGGGGCATGGGGGGGCCGATGGTCAGGAGGAGCCTCATAAGGGAGATGATGCCTGAATTGAATGTTGATAGGTGAGGGAATTCTAGTCTGAACACCTGGAGAAATGTGTTCTAGCAGAGTGTGTATTGTGAATGAAGACCTTTTCTGTTGCAAGTCCTTTAAAAAATTCAGCTTGATCTCTCTAAAGCAATAAAGGACAGAATTTATTGGATCCTATGAATGAACAGGCCTGGGCTCAGTTTGGATTAGGCTTCTCAGGAACCACAAGAGAATATCATCCCCTCAACCTACTTGGTTATGATTCTCTCCTTAATCAAAAACTTTGCCTGTATGTGGCTGGGCCTTCTTGTAGTCCCCCTGCTTTTTCTTGTTCCTGCCTGCAAGCTAATTTCTGAATTGGTAATGTCCAGAAGGCATCCATTCCACTCTCAAAGGACTGATAGACAGTTCCCTGAAGAGGAAAGACAAAGCCAGGATGGCCACTCATTCGGTTTTAGCCCTCAAAGTCCCAGGTCCCAGGAACCTCTGCAGTCCTGGACAAAGTCCTGGATAAATTGGGATGGTTGGTCAGCTGAGATCAAGAAGGTTAAGACTCCCTTCAGAATCTCCCCTTGCCCTCATGTTCTTTCCATAGACAGCTGGTTCCCTGCACCGGCCTACCCCCAACAGTTTTTTTGTGGTCTTTTGAGCTGGTACCTCCTTCCCTCATGTTCCTTAGCAAAAAACATCAGCTTGCACAATTCTCTCAGCCTATTCAAAAGGGCTCAGCGAAACAAAAATGATCTCTGGTTCCTCACATTCCCCAGGGCTACCCTTCTTTGCCTGTGTGAGAGTGTATTGATTAGATTAGCCAGAGAAACAATAGCCCTCTGCAGGGAAGTATATTTAACCAGACTGTCTCTGGAAGTTGGACACTTACCTTATATTTTATGCCAAAACATTTCCCTCTCAAACCTTCCATGCTTTCATCCAATGTTAGGACTGACAGGACTTCTCGAAACTATTCCCTTTGTGGCTCCTCAGCTGCCTTCTCTGTCTTTCCTTCCTACTTTTCAAGACTAATGTCTTGGGATTCCCCCCGTCCTCTCCTCAATGACACCCTCATAACTGATGACTTTCACCATGCTTTCCACTCTTTATCCCCTTTCTCTCCCCACACCCTTTTGGGGGTGACTTCAGCAAGACTCAAGAATTAATTCTCTTTGTTTCCATCCCTTCCATTTCTCAATGCACACTACAAGGCACAATGATGTATTAAAAAATTGTACACTTGAAAATCATATGATGTTATCAACCAATGTAACCCCAATACCAAAGAAAGAAATGTTCAACAAATCTTAGCTGTGGCCATTATTATTATCTCAGTGGGCTTTAAGGAACATATTTCAACGGGTATTTTTACTTGGGTGGAGGGGTAGGGAAACCTTCCCCAGGGGAAAAAATATTCTCCTTTGAATCAAGTTAAATAAAGGAATTCTGACTGGACCAGGAAGCATTTTACTAATCTGTGTGATGATAAAGGAAGTATATTAAAATAATCAATACCATTTAAGCTAGTGATTAGTTCTGCATAAATTCTTTTTTAAGAAAAAAAAATCATTTTTTAAAGAATGGGTTTCTGTATCTTAGCTCATCTTAAAGGCTAATCTTAAATAGCCTTCACATGAAATGCACAAAATTCTCAAGTTAAACAAGATCGCTTCCTGCACCAATATTGCTCATCAAAGTTACTCCCACTATCAGATGTTCAGATGGGTGCTACCGGACAGGACGAATATTTTCAGGTCCTCCTACTAAAGGGAACATCTGTTTTGCATTGGCATGCAGCTGAAAGAACCAAACCATTGTCACCCAGAAAGCAATTAAATTGACACTTATCTGGTATCAGAGAATGAAATTCCATACATAAATTCTAAGGAGCTAGAGGCAAATCTGCTGCCAATCTAAGCATCCCAGGATCTTGAGGCCAGGTTGACAATTCCTTGTAGAATTGTTAAATTATTCTTCTGGTTAGTGCTGCAATGAGTTCTCTTCACGGAGGGTTTGCAGTTGGAGTATCTTATAGGATTACCCTGATTATAAGGTCTCATGACACATTGTTAAGCACCAAAGCTTAAATCTAAAAACATTGCCGTAGGTAAAAGAGGGATTCACTTCTTCCCCCAAGTAAAGCTTGGGGATGAGGAGTCTTAGTAAGACTCCCAAAGGCAAACCATATGTGGAAAATGCTCCAAATAAATATTTGGCAAGCAACAATTTTATGGAGCCAGAAGAAAAGGCTCTCAAAATATCAAGATTTGATATTTCAGGGAAATTCTGAATGCTCCTTTGTGTTCAATACCTTTTAAAAAAAATACATCATTGAAATCACATTACATGTAGTCTTCCATTTTATTTACTTTGCTTAATGTATAGCAATTTTCTATGGCACTAGGCATAAGAATATTTCATAATACCACATCATGAATGCAGAACACAGTACACTGGAAATTTATGTACCTTTTACATTTCATCATAAATAAGGATATGACAAACATTGGGCTTCAGTGTGAGTTCAGATCTCTGATTACCCCTTAGGATATTTTCCAAGAAGTGAATTGTTGATCGAAGAATCTGATGAGGTCCAAGCTCTTTTTCAGGAGACTTGACCCCTCCTTCCTGCGGTGTGAGCACATGTTTTCAGTGGCCTCACAGGTATTGAGGAGGAATGCCCAAACAACACAACAACAGCAAAAACCCCTGCTAACTTGGTGTCTAAAAATGAAATTTTTTTATCTTGGATTATTTTTGTTGAACTTTAATTTTTCACAGTATCCACTGTACTTCCCCGTTTCTCACTTTCTGTGAATTGTTGCAGCTTTTGTTCATTTTACTCTTGGTATCCTGAAGCTTTTAGAAAATGTATCAGTATAAGGGGGGTGAGGGATAATGGGGAGTGACCACTAAAGGGCATGGGGTTTCCTTTTGGGGGTGATGAAAAAGGTCTAAAGCTGGTGGTGGTGATGACTGTACAAAAAAACCTTTGAATTGTAAACTTTAAATGGGTGAATGGTATGGTTTATGAATTATATCTCAATAAAGCTGTTCTATAAATATTAGCATAAATAATTTTCACATTAAGGTACTTAGCCTCCCTCTTTCAGAATCTGTTGGTGAATTTTCCAACTGTGATGGCCTTTTGCTTTCTCATATTGAGAAGACGGGTACTTTTAGTTAAGTCTATAATCTGTTCTTTAGTAGAGCACTCCCATTGCTTTTATTTAGGAAATTCCATCACATACTGAGATTGTCACTGGTGTGTTTTTCTAGTTTACTTTCTTTCCTAATCCATCTGGACTTTGATGTAAAGTATGAGGTTACAATCTTTTTTAAATGTTCTCCAAATAGGTACTCATGAATGAGTTTACCCTTTCTTTGCTCACTATGTTCTAAGGGCAATATTTAACCTATATCTATTTCTGGGTGATCATTGACCTAAAAGTTCAAATGTGAATAGTACGCTTTTTTATGATTATTACTTTATTATTGTTCATTTACAGTTGTCTGCATTTCCCCCCCGCCCCTCCCCCCTCCCCCCATGAATGGTACACTTTTAATGTTATTTGAAATACGGCTTCATATGTAGTATTGCAAGACTTCATTACTCTTCTCTTTCAAAGTATTCCTAGCTCTTCCTGCCCATTGTTCTTCTCAGATGAAATTTAGGACAATTTTACCAACACTTTGAGAATATAATTGGACTAACATTTAATTAATAGAGTAATTTTGGAAGAAGGGACATGTTTAAAACTTTTACCAGCTTGTAGCACAATGTACTTTTCCATCTATACAGGCTTTTATTGTCTCCACACACATCTTACTGCTGTCCACGCATTTGTCGGGGAGGAGGGGGAAATTCCCCTTCCCTCCATCCTTCCTTAGCTCTTGTGACTGGATTGGTAATAAAATAATAAACTGACACAGGAGAAAAGCCAGCTTAATACATGTGCACAGGAGAATCATAATACAATGCTCATATCATAACATGAGGCTCAAGGAAATGATTGAACCAGGCACCTTTTATATTATTTAGACAAAGGAGCAATAAATTAGTTTTAAAAAAATTGACAGAACAAAAGAAGTTAGTGCTCATTAGAAAGGAATCTAAGCAAGGTTTGGGTATTTACTAGTGAGGAATTTAAATGAAGTGGTAAATTAGAAAAGAGGCAATAAAATTTGATTGTACAGACTTTTTGACTCTGAGTTATTTAATTCTAGCAATCAGGGGTGTCTTTTAGGTGCAGAAGGACACCTGTCTCATGGGAGATTTATTTTCTGCATTCAGGGAGACAAGGGAGGGTGGAGGTGCCCTTCTGACACCAAGTAACTTTAATTTGAAGTCATCAATACGCCAATGTGGGATATACTGGGGCAACCTGTCCTGGGCCCGGACAGCGAGGCTGGAGGCTACAGAGAAAGAGAAAAATGGTTAAAAGCAGAGAGGTGAGAGAGCTGCAAAAAGAGAGGAAAACATAGATTAGAATCAGAATAAACAAACGGAAAAGAAATAATCAAAGCACATTTCTTCACATCCCATTAAATTAGTTCCCATTCCTGGGAATGGGTTAGTCTAATAAAGTGTCCTTATTTCATTTATATGACAGAAAATGTTCATCATTTCTTTCAACAGATTTAAGCTAGGTATTACTTGTTTCATCTGGTTTGCATAGGAGCAACATTTTTCACTGATCATTGCATATGCTCCTTCTTGCTGCGTGGTCTAGAGCATGATGATTTGGGAGTACCATAGAGGCCAAGCTGTTGACTTTTGGCAGGAGTATTCCCCAGGTCTGCAGAGTGCTATTGAACTCTTGTTCCATTACCATGGGGAGATCTAAGATCACTTTTTCCCAGTTACCATGGGCAGCTGGGTAATAAGGCCCTCAAACTGAAAGAACTTGGAATTGTGATATACCAGTGGATTTTCTATGATTTCTTGACTAGTAAATTTATGTGGCACAACTTTATAAACAAAGGGGCCCAAATTTTTAATTTGGCTGACATTTAGGGTAGAGTATTTAGCAAGAGAAGGAGCCAGGTATCTGAATCTATATCTTCCTGCACTTTAGGTGGGAACCCTGCACATACTTGATTGTCACATAAAATAAAAAGACCCGAGTGGCTTACAGACAAGGTTAAAGTGGAATCTGTAATTCCCAGAATTGTTTCATGATGTATGTACATATGCAGATGTCTCCAGTCTCCATGTGTTCCTGTCAATCTGTGAGAGCAGAACAGACTGTGAAGCTGGTATAGAAGGACTGTAATCTTGTTTTGGAAGCTCTAAAGCTAGGTTCTGTCAGCTGGCCAAGTAAGTCCAGATTTTTGTCCACCCATGTATAATCTGTGGAGCTGAGCAGGTTAATCAGGGGAGCAGCCGCAATACCTCCAAGTTCCACAAAGAAAACTTGCAAGCCATCTAAAACATTTGGTGACTTAGCAGGAGTTTGGACTGAAAAAGCTAGTGCCAGCGTCACTTATGATCTCCTTGGCAGGTCTGAAGATGCCGCCTGTGGAAGTGAACCACAGATTTTGCAATATTGGCCTGGTACGTCACCTAGGGAAAGTCCAGTATTATGTTTGCTTTCAACAAAGGGAAATATTCTCACCTACAGACTTCATCTGGGTAAGGGGCCTTCCCTGAGCTTCTCCAGTTTTCCATGGGCCCAAATGACTCACAAGAAGAGGAGGCAGAATGACATTTGTCTTGTTGTAGATTTCATACCTTGTTCTTATATGTTAGTTCTTGTGTGCTAGTTCTTAGTTCAGATGTTCTTATCGGCAGAAATGAAGACTAACTAGTTTGGGTTCTTTTGCACATTGAGATGTGGACACAATCAACAATCAGATTGATTAGTTAAGGTGGCCAGTGTTTAGTAAACTGGTATAAGGGGGTGTTTGATCTGTATCCAACCTGTTGATAAAAAGAAAGTGTTAATGAGAGCGGGATATGGACTGGAGGAGAGCCCGCAGTGAAAACTTAGAGGAAGTAGGATAGACAGAGACAAGCACTCTCCAGTCAGCCTTCTAACCAATAATTAATAAGTGCGGGAAGAGGAGGTTTTTGGTTTTGTTTTTTTTTAAGAGAAGGGATTTTTTTGTTTGGTTGTTTGTTAAAGAGGAGGAACAGGTAAAAGCAAAGTTTCTTCATCTGTGATCTTGGGGAAAGCTGTCATGCTGTCCTGTACTTCTGCGCCTGGGAACTGGCCTTGGAAATCCCCAGTGTAAGGTCCCCTGTGGCAATCACCTCCCAGTTGTCTTGAGCAATGGCCTGGGTCAGTTTTGGTGTGGCTTACGTGAATCCAGGAGCATTTTTTTTAAATAGCAGTGTAGGTGGTTAGCATTACCTCATAAATTACTTCCAGGTGAGCTGAATGTGTGCTTTTTAAAAAATATTTTGATGTACCTCTAATCTCCTGGTCAAAAGGGATGACAAGCCCTGTCAGTTGGTGGAGGCCATGCCTCTTACCTGTTAGGGATGTGCTTCAGGCACACTAGTTAGTTCTTGCATATGGCCAGTTGTAGCATCAAACTGCTCATTCGAGGAGCCATCACATTCATGTAATCAGGAACAGAAGGCATTGGGCGTCCAAATACTATTTCAAAAGAGGTCAATCATTTCTTTTCTAGCTGGAATATTTCAGATCTTTATAAGGGCCAAGGGCAAAGCTTCTGGCCATTAAAGTCTGGTTTCTTGACATATCTCTCCTGAAGTCCTTTTTGTGTCTAGATTTTTATGGTATATCTGTGCTAATAATTGTGAATGGTATTGAGTATGAAATTTTAATGTGCACTCCAGAGTTTTTGCAAGCAGGTGATTTATCTCTGCTGTAAAATGAGTTCCTTGGTCTAATTCAAACCATAAAGCAGTGCCAAAATGCAGAATCACCTCAATAACTTCTTTACATCTATTGTGGCATCAGCACACTTAGCTGGATAGCACTCGGTTCACCCACTAAACACAGACGATAGCCAAACCGTGAGAATAGCCTAAAACTGGGGGCAGGTCTATAAAACCCATTTGTAGTGCTGCAAAGTACGTTGTGGGCTTAGAAAGACTTCCTGAAATACGTTGATTGCTTCCAGAAATTTGGTGAGATTTATTAGTGCACTGGGAACTAATTTAATCAGAAACTTTACAGATGCCAGGGCAAAACCAGCTGTCTTTTAGTTCCGTATTTATCCTGCATCTGCCTATGTCTCACTTGGTGGGATATAAGCCCAAGTCAAAAAGTCAAAAGAAAAGGAGCTACAGGAAGTCTGTTAGGCCCAATATGTCCTCTATCTAATAACTGTGGGCACTCATTTGTATCCATTCGTCTTTTCCAGAGTGCGGGGTATTTGCCTGGTAATTAATAATATCAGTGAGGGATAAAGGCAGATTTAAAAATGGGTAGAGAAAAAATAAGGGGGGTCTATTTTGAGCTGCGTATTTCATATTGTGCTGTTCCGTCAGCTCTGTCATTTCCTAGATATAATATCATTTTCTTCAGTATGGTCTGAACAGTGAACAGTAGTAATTTTAGAAGGGAAGGGATTAGCTTGTTACAGGGCAGCAATTATATGCCCATTAGCAATGGAGTATGTGCAGAAGTTAAGAATCCACAGGATTTCCAGGCTGTGCCCACAGCAGGAAGGCCTGTTCAGAGTCTGTGGAAAGAGTAGCAGTTTGCCCTTTTGCTGACGTGCAAGCTCCAGTGAGAGCTAGGGGTTTAGTCACTTGGGCTGATTTTTATCATAGGCTGAGAGGATGCTTCCAGCATGGCATGTGGGGAAATTATGGCATAGCCAGTTATGTTTCCCCAGAAATTCCATTTATAGGAAATCATCACAACATAAACGTAAGTCTGGGTTGCCAAAAGATGTGTCTAAAACATCCTTGCACAGCTGTGAGACCATTTCTATATTTGTAAGGTGAGGGGAAGCCGAGTTTTGTCACACTAATATATGCCTTTTTGAGATATTATTTTAAGCTGGTTATTTTTAAGAGACAAAAGACTCAGAAGGAACCTTTGATCCTCCCCCTTACCTGCCTAAGGGAACTCAGATAGAAAAGCCTGCTTAAAGGAAGGGAGGTCACCTCAGCGTAATATAACCTAGAAACATCTGCTCATTAGACCCTCCCCTATATCCCATCTGGGTGGCCTGGCAAGAATGTTTACCAAATATTTGCTCTTTCTTATCTTCCTGTGAGTTGCCTACTTTCCCTATAAAGTCCCAAACACCTGTTTCCCATCCTCTGAGTCTAGAATGGCACAGAAGCCTCAGCAGTCCTATTTGTCCTCAGATCCCATATTCTAGGGCAGGGGTGTCAAACTCATTTTCACCGGGAGCCACATCAGCCTCTCGGTTACCTTCAAAGGGCCGAATATAATTGTAGGACTATATAAATGTAACTACTCCTTAACAGTTAAGTGAGAGCTGGGCGCTGCCGCCAGGTAGAAACAAGGTGCCAGGCTGGATAAAACAAGGTGGAGGGCCAGATTTGGCCCTTAGGCCTTGTGTCTGCCACCTGTGCTCTAAGGGAACCCCAGTATGTACATATGTAATGAATTTGGTTATTTTCTCCTATTAATCTGTCTCATGTCAACTTGATTATTAGACCAGGCAGAAGAATTTATAAGGATAGAAGGAAAATTATTTTCCTTCTTACAAAGGCAGTCGTATGGAATGCAGTGGGGCTCCCCATCATCAGGAAGGGGTGGTAAAGTAGCTGGATTAAGCACTACCATAATCCATGGTAGAAAGGCTAATTAAAAGTGCCTGCTCATAGGTTGTCTGAGAAATTCTATGCATTCTTCACTTCATACTGTGGAGAAGGGTTGCATCCTATGAACTTGCAGAATAGTAGACACAGCATGGGGAACACAGAGATAAATGGGGGAGCCTAATGTTAGAGTGCTGGCTCTGTCCATCAGGATGGCAGCTGTGGTTACCGCAGGTGAACGTGGGGGTGTGTCCAATGCAGATCAATGCAGATCAATGGTGTGTTGATCTGGCATAGCACATATCTGAGAGGCCAAAAGATTGTCCTAGAATGTCTGCAGCAATCCCATTATTTTCATTGCAATATAAATGGTTTGTCTAAATTAAATACACTAAGAACCAGGGTGTGGACAGAGCTAATTTCAAGGTTTCGAAAAAGGTTAATGCCTTAAGGAAATAGGCTTTGGGAGAAGGACATACAGATGTTCCGCCAGGGCTGCGAACCTGGGAATCCACTGATGGCAGTAGCCAGCTAGTCCTCAAAATTTATGTAACTGTTTCTTTTTTTTTGGGGGGGGGTGAAGGATTGACAAAATTGATCCCACGCATTTCAGGGTGAGTTTTTAATGCCCCGAGATGTCTCATGTCCTAAGTAACAGTTGTTCGTACCCACTGAAGTTCACATCTGGAGGCTTGATGGCCTCATTCAGCTAATGCTTTTAAAAGAGTGAGGGAATCTATTAGAGTTCCCTGCTCAGTTTGATTACAGAGCAAAAGATTGTCAATATATTGCAGCAGCGTGAAGTTTGGGTAGAGGTTACAGAATCTAAGTTGGCTTTAAGAACTTGGGAAAATATTGAGGGAGACGCAATATCCCTGAGGTATGCAAGTCCATATTGTCTCCCTTTAAATGTAAATGCAAAAAGAAATTCTGAGCTGGGTTGCAAAGGAATTGAAAATAAAGCTGAGCAGAGGTCAGCTACTATAAACTAGGCTGCTTTAGCAGGAATAGTAGCTGGATTTGGGAGTGTAAGATGCCAAGGAATTACAAGAGTTTATGGCTCCTATGTCCTATACAAATCGATAAATTTGATTCCCATCTGAATCAAATTTCCCTTCTTTCTTTACTGGCAAGACTGGACTGTTACAGGGTGAGGAGATAAAATCAATATACCCTGTTTTAAGAGAGTCTATTATAGGGTTAATAGCTCACTTGTATCATTATGTATCTATAATCATTTGATTATACAGATTTTTCAGCTCTGAGTTAAAACCCTGGAAGGAGGGGGGTGTGGCGTTGGGCCTTACAGGTGCAGAGAGGAAGCCTTTCACATAAATTTAGTTCCTGTGTTCAAGGTTGCAAGGGGGGATCAAAGTGCCATTCTGGCACCAGCTGCTTGTCAAGCAAATTTTATTCCAGGTAATCAATATGCCATTGGGGGATATTTGGGGGTGGTCTGCTTTGGGGCCCAATACATTTTACAGAGCTTGTTGCCATGATGAAAAGGAACATATTCCCATCATACCTTAAAACTATATTTTTTCCCTTAATTGGGGAAAAAACTTAATTTTTGTATATCTAAAGGTATTTGCTAATTTCATATTAATTCTAAAATAAGATTCCTGAGCTTTTCACTTGGACAATCATATCATCTACAGTAATGAAAATAGTTTTTTCCAATAGTTATAATTTATCCTAGTTTGGGTCTTATTGCATCAAAAAATAGTAGATCAATATTCTGATGACAAGCTGTGAAAACTTTGATAGCACTTGTAAAAATTTGTTGACAAGCAGGCTTATAAAGGATAAGTAAAGTTCTCAAGCTTTTAAGATCTGAGATCAATATTACTACTTTCTAGTCTGTTTCATCTAAAATGAGGCTAATGAAGGGCTTTAGCAGGTGAGGTGAGAGGACTTTGGAGAATGCTCTCAGTATTTGGGGGTGGGGTGGGGTGGGGGTGGGGGTCTTCCCTCAGCTGCGCCCTCCATGTGTAAATGGCAGCAAGTAGCAGATCCTGTTAGTGTTTGAGTAGAAAACCTGACCTGGAAAACTGCTCTCCTCCCTCAATGGACCAACTAAAGCTAGCAACGTCCTAGAAGGCAATACTCGCTAGTATTAAACTACGTTCTTCTACACCCCTTGTCTAAGTCTCTTTGCATAATCTGCTCTCACCACACCCTCTTCCTAGCCCAGAGAATTCATGTTATATTTTTAATCACTACTCACACACAACACTACATTAACTACTAAATTTAATATTTGATTGAGTGCTGGTAGCTAGCGAAAAAGAGAATAATTTGTGGATAGAAGGCATTGGTTTTGGAATAGCTGCTTTTAATGGTGGTGTACAACAAGTTCCAAATGGATTCAGTCATGTTCACATTCAAAAGAATAAAACTTGCCTGGCTGGTGTGGCTCAGTGGATTGAGTGCTGGCCTGCGAACTAAAAGGTTGCTGGTTTGATTCCCGGTCAGGGCACTTGCCTGGGCTGTGGCCCAGGGCCCCGGTTGGGGGTGTGCAAGAGGCAACTGATCGATGTTTCTCTCCTCTTTCTACCTTCCTTCTCCTCTCTCTAAAAATAAATAAATAAGGTCTTTTTATTAATTAAAAGAAAAAAGTAAAACTTAAGAATAACCACATTTACCATGAAACAGTGTTGCATTTATTTTATATTAATATAAAGAGAAATGGTAAGATTTATTTTTCCAAACAACTGGAAACTCCAGTTCAATTGATCCCACAAATGAAATAAACGAAAAACATGGCTTTCTCCTTTCCAAATAACCACAAAAGAAAGCCCATTTATGTTATTTCATTTCAGTGAATTATACTTGACAAATGATACAGATACATGTTTGGAAAGCAATGATGCTGCACACTCACGTGGCTGAGTGGCTGTTTACCATGGTCTGGGAAGAACCTAGGTAATCGCCTATAAAAAACATTTTTGTTAACTTGTCCATAAATAATGTTGAATCTTTTTGCAGTACTTCATTAACTAGAATAATCCTTCCATCAAACAAAATGGCAGTTTATATATGTTTAAGGATTTATTTGTGCATGATTTCTAATAATTCCCTACAAAAGATCTTAAATGACAGTAAGAAATTAGTGTTTAATAACTGACATATGAAACCATTTAAATAATTTCTTTATCTTTCCCAAAGTACATATGTTTTGCACCTTCTGAATTTAGTATGAGCTTCCTTTTGAAACCAATTTTCTGACTCTTCACATTGCTTGTCCTAGGAGTATATATTTCATTTGCTTTTTTAGGTTAAGCTGAAAGTCATAAAAGTAAGAATCATAATAAACAAATTCTACATAATGCCTTTGGTGGTCACTAGCAGTGGGGAAATATTCAGACACAACTCCACAGGTACCAATCTAGAAAGATGAGGTTCCGCAGCTGCATAAAGGATGGTGAGTCCACAGTTTCAGTGAGGGGTTGGGGAAATGGACTCCAAAGTCCTATTTTTATGTCTGGGGTGGAAAAAAATCCCTCAAAACCTGCCAATTTAAATGTAAATCAGATATGATCATACTACAATAAGAGTATTGAGATAAATGATAACTTTGTATATTTGTAAATTTTAAAAAACTTTAATTTTCAATTTTGCTAAATTAAAAAAAAAATTAAAGCAAAAGGGGCATGATGTTAAAAAGCAGGGTTCCAGGCAAGGGTTATAGGGTGTTCCCCATCATACTGCTTTTAACTTTCCTATTAATTTGCGAATTTTTGAAATAAACATGAAAAAGGTCCATAGAACAGGACATCGTGAATGATGCACAACCACAAGACACAGACACAAAGTACATGTTATTGAGTATCACTGGTTTTACAGTTAAAAAGAAAAAGCCCAAGGAAGCTCGAAGGTAAAATCTTCCTGCCACTCGAGAAAGGAAGAGACACTTGACATGCACGGGAAGAACAGGCTGGATGAGAAGGGAACAGAGACGGACACTGCACGTAATGCCCTCGTTGACATCGCCATGGCAGTTTTCAAAGCTGCCGTACCAAATCATGCAAAACACAGCAACCCACTGACTTGTACGTTTACAAATGAGAAAACTTTACAGAAAACCATAAAACTTTCATTCTGGAAGGTCAGTATAACAAACTTCTCCATGAAATAAAAATGTTTTCTAACTTTAAGGAACAAAAATGCTTCCTCAGTTGAAGGCCTGGAAACAGTCTGACATTATGAATTGCTCATGTACTATTTAAGTTGCTTTTGCTTTTAAAAAACAAAGTACCTGGTTTTGATTCTTGTTTAAAGCCTTTGCTAAATGATAAAGTTTCATATTTCCTGTTAGAGCTTTGGCCGAACAGTAAGTATCAGCTTAGCAGAAGAGCAAGCATAACAGCAACCTCAAATCATCTGTCTTTTGGTGGAAAAGCAGAGTAAAAGTCATGTGCTGCGAATAACACCAGCACTGAAATAATCTGCCTCAGACCTAATGGTTCCCTTCGGTTCCCAGGCTTTCAAGCACAGCGTGTAGAAACACCCCTTCCTTCTTCGTTGGTTCTAAGAGAGGACACTTGCAACCCAAGGGCTAAGGAGCAACCAATGGGCAGGTAACATGAAGAAGCAAGGTCAAGGGAAGCCAGTTCCTTTGAAATGGACACTGGTCACACTAGGATGCAAGACGCTGGAAGGTTGGACACAGGCAAAGAGCACCAGCCTTAATTTCTGCGGAGAGCGGCAACTGCTGGTTTTTCACACGTGTCCTAGGCCTCAGATAGTGTCTAAACATGACTCCTTCTCCTCCCCACTGCATGCCCACACTTCGTGGTGTCTGTTGGTCCTCTACAGGAATTACTGTCAATCACATCCTGTAACAGAGGCAGACCTGGGGGGTACTAGAAAACCAGTCTTTATACAGCGTGACAGCAGGGTCTGGGGAGGTGGTTGAAGGAGTAGAGAGACAAATATTTATAAAACTGAGTGTTACTCTGTAGAAACTTTAAAAATAAACAAAGATATCTTAACTCATTTAATAACCTAAGGTATTTCTAATAATCTAAGATGATTCATAGAATCAACTAAACTAGCAATTGCCATTTTTTGTTTTGAGAAACATTATGTACATTGGTAGAAACAAAAATTACTCAGAAATATTTACATCTGGTCAAGCCCATTTTTTTCAAGTTCCCTGAGTTGACAGAGACAACACACAGCACAATGTTGCAGCAGAAAATCAACTATATTCACAAGTATCATTTACACTAAAGTCAAATTTCTAATTCAACAATGTAACCTACAATATAAATTATATCCTCATGATTGGTTTTTGTATAAATTTATTCAAATCAAGAAAACTGTCATATTTAAAGCTCTCAAAGTAATTTTGGCACAGGTTGAATCTTATCATTCATTTTGTTAAGTCCCTGAGCTCAGTAACAGGCTGGTTGTTGCATCTGGCCACCAGGGCCACCTCCCCCACGAAGCCTCACAACCTGCCCTGGCCTCATGCTAACTCTAAGCCAGCACTTAATGCTATAAGCTTTCTGAGCAACCATGCTCGGCAGAGACCACGTAGCTTCTCTGACATGAGGAGCTGGAGTCCCTGCTCCAAAGATTGCCCCCTACAGCGTTTCCGTTGTTTATTAACAGGGCAGAAGAATCAGATGGGATACATCTCAGGCAGCATTCTTACTATTTCTAAAATTGCAGACAATGAATGGTCAGTGTTTTAATGTCTCCAGGGCTTTATGCCTTAGATGTTCATCCAAACACTGGATGGCAAAGAAGTCAATGTCCATGTCAAACTTATTGGCAAACAAGTGGTGGTTGCGCAGTATCCAGTTCAAGTCACCCGCTCCGAAAACACACACAGAGCGCACGTGGACCCCGCTGCAGGGTGGATAGGGGGCGCCCTTGGAAACGTCACCTTCAAAGTACTGCCACTTGACAAACCTAGCAATTGCCTGCATGTCGGACATGTCGTACTTATGGCTTAAGGACAGTGAGCCTGGAACTTCAGGGATCCTCTGAATAGTGGCCCAGAGATACTCATCCGGGCTGTATGTGTCTTTTGCCCACTCCATGAACTTTTGGATTTTTTCATTCCCTAGCACATATTCCACGTACTTCCTACTGACCACAAAATAGGCACTGCCTGAAAACAGAGGGGTTTCAAGAGGGGGGTGCATTTTGTCAGTCCCTGTATTTGTCAGCTTTCCATTAACGATTGTATAATGTTTTTTCCACCTCTCTTTTTTATGGGACGGCATTTTCTCTGTCTCTAGGTTGTTTTCTCCCATCAGTGACTTGAGTTTCCTGACAATTTCCAGGTTGGTTTTAATGGGAAAATCCATACCACAAAGATTTATCAAGTACTTCCAGTCTGCACTCATTCTGTAGAGGTCCTGCATACAATTGAGGTCAGCCTGCACCCGACTCCACGATGCATACACCACAGTCTCCAGCTGACTGGCCACGAAGACGTTGCTGAAACAGGATGCAATGCCAATCACTGCCGCCAAAAAGGAATCCTCTGATTTTTTGTCCACGTGAATGCAATAGAAATTCTGAGGCATGTAGATGGCCCTCAGGAGCCTGTCAAGCATTTCAATTTTGTGATGAACCACTATGGAATATGCTATTGGAAACTCTGCTTCTTCTTTACTAAGAGGTTCTACAATATATTTGCGCCTCTTGATGAAAGAAGTACAATCGCTTGTCATGTTTATATAGTCATGAGTTGTCCACTGAGGGTGCTTTCTAAACTTCACTGTTAGAATCTCAAGCTTCACCTTTTCAATTTCACCTACATCACCCAGTAAAACCTTCGTGCAATTAATATCACTACTAGGATTATCTCCGACCAGATCCAAATGTTCGATGCTTACAAATTCGGGCTTTTGATAAATTCTTAAAACAGAGAAGGTGACTAGGGAGAAAACAAGAAACAAGAAGTAGTATTTAGTGGGATAAGAAAAAAGTCTCCTCCTCAGCAACTTCTTCAGCATTTCAAACAACTGGGGACTTTTCTTTTTTAAGGGCAGTCTTCCAGGCTTCCAGCAATAACGACGGTGCTTCTGTCCTGGCCTCGTGAGCTGTCAGCTTGCATTTATCAGAAGTGCAAAGGCATCTCTAAGTGGAAAAGAACACTAAAAGAAAAACAGAAAGGATACCTATAAGCACAGTTTCCATGACATCTTCTCAGGCTCAAAACCGTCCTTGTTGCTACGAGTTCAGGTTTTTAAAAGAAAAACAAAGTGAGCCAAACAGAGGAAAAGGGATGGTGTTACAGAATCCCAGTCTGTAGTATTAATGGCAAATTGTTTAAAAACAAAAACAAAAAAAAAAACCCTTTACATAAAAGGATATGCTAGAATATCCTATAATAAACCCCTTACCTGTCAGGTATACTGAGGTATAAAAACTGAGTTGCAGACCAGGCTATGATTAGTGAACTCTCTATAGCTGGTGGGTTTTGATTCTAATTAGCACTGCTTACCTGGAAATTATTACTCATCTGGGTTGCTCCTGACAGATCCACAAATGCCCATCAGTTGACATCAACAGCCCCAAATATTTGATGAGATCAGATTCATTTGGCTCTTTACGAATTTAAGATTGAGGGTGTACTTAGGGAGATGTTCAGAAATGGCTATAATGTCTAAGAATCTTTATTTATTTTTTAAAATCCTCACCTGAGGATATGTTTATAGATTTTAGAGAGAGAGAGAAGAGGAGAGAGAGAGAAAGAAACATCGATATGAGAGAAACATGGATCAGTTACCTCCCATACACACCCGACCGATGATCAAACCTGCAACTTAAGCATGTGCCCTGACCAGGAATCGAACCTATGACCTTTTGGTGTAGGAGACAACACTCCAATCAAATGAGCCACCCAGCCAAGGATCTAAGAATCTTTGAAGGAAAAGCCATTGTTGAAGGAAAGGCCAGTCAATGGAATTCTCAAACTGAAGCAGAAAGGCACGGTTAAAACCAGGCCAGGCGTGGCACTGCTTTGGGTTGACTTCACTTAGTTCAGCTCCATACCAGGCGTCGCGGGAAGGAAAGACCCACACACCTTCCTTGCATTTCTCATACTGGTTACAACAGGTTATAATAGTGAAGACTTGTGAGACAAACAGTTGTGTATAAATTGTGATTTATGACAGAATTTATGTCTCTATTCAAATTCCAGGAACCCAACTCACACTTATTACATAAAATGTGCACAAATAGTTAGATATTGTTTTATTTTCAAAAATCAACTTTATAACCTGGCAATTCATTCTATAACTAATAAGTGCTACTGTTCTAACAAAGAAAGCCATTAAATACCATCAATTGTCTCCATAGCAGACCTATAGGATTTAAAACTTATTTTAACACCAGAGTTAGCACTACAACTTTTAAATATTTGATTAGGAAATGAATTGTGAATATTAATCATACAAATAAAAATAAATAATTGACAATTATTAGTATAATGTTATAAAAAGTGCCCAATTTTTTTTTTTACCATTTAAAGTTAAGGAACATCTGGCTCGTTTAGTTATTTGATTCCAGGTGACATCCTGTGCCCACGCAGAGTGCCTCTCATGCAGTCAGGTCTCTTAATTTTACCAGGCATCCGGCAATGGTGTTATGTCCCATGAGGCTTTTTAAAAAAATCTGTGAAATGGAAAGGGAAGAGTGTGAAGGGACGTGATGTACACGTAAATATACACACACTCAGAAAGCATGCTGATGAACTAATCCTATGCGTATTCACTTTTCCCTCCTCAAAATGATGGCTGATTAATTTCTCTCTTTTAACATTTCCTTCTCTGCAGTCTTACTTATTTTTCTAATGCTATGTTTATGGATTGCTAAAGGTTGAAGACACCCTGCAATTTAGTTCAACCTCTTTCAAAGAAAACTCTAGTAGCGTGTCCCAAAGGATATGCCAAGGACTGGCTTGATTGCCCAATGATTGCAGAGTCTAGCACATCTTACCCCCACTGCAGAGATGCCCGGTGCTCGCTGGCTCATGAAAGGCAATCCCGCAACTGAAGCAGCTGCATATAGCATATAGCATCTCCTTCCAACTGTCTAGTCTGCCACCCCACTCCAAACCTCTACTAGAAAGCAAACACCGGGAACTTTTGGTAAAATACTTAACCATCTCAGCCATTAAAGTGTCAGATTCCTAAAGAAAATCATGCCTTCAAGCAATTTCTTCTCCTTAGTGGCTCAAGGAACTTGAAGAAATCTCTGTCTAATCATTAAGGGACCAAGACTTACATGACCTCACAGAGCAAAGAACCTAGAGTTTAGAAAATTAACTCAGGAAAGTCAATAAGAAAACAGATAGCAACAACAGTAAACCCTCAATAGAGCAGGGGTAGAGGTATGATTCTCAGAGTTGCCACATTATAAAGTGTCTACTTTCAACAACAAAAAAATTACAAGGCACAAAATGAAATATGAAACTCTGGCTCAAACACGGGAAAGAAAGCGGGCAATAAAAACTGTCCCCGAGGAAACCCCGGCATCGGACAGATGAAAGACTTTAAGTCAGCTATCATAAATATGTTTAAAGGACTAAAAAACTAAAAGAAAGTATGAGAACAATATTTGGCCAAATTAAAAATTTCAAGAAAGAGGTAGAAATTATGAAAAAGAACAACAGAAATCTGGAATTGAAAGTACAATAACTGAATTGAAAAAACTGACCAGAGGGGCTTAAGAGTGGGTTTGAATGGACCAAAGAAAAACACCGGTGGAACTGAGGATGGATCGAGTCAAAGGACTCAGTGAGGGGAAGAAAAAAAGGACAAAGATTTAAGAAAATGAGCAAAGCCTCAAAGACCTGTGAGATACCATTAACCAGTGAAAGTCGCAGCTGATGTGAGAGATACAAACAAACTCTTTTCTTAACTATTGTAACATATATCAAGTGCCTGGGTTAAGCAATACCATCCAAGCTAGTCATGACATTAAACTTATGCACCCAATATATGTAACAATATTTAAGAAAAGAGTTTGTTTGTATCTCTCAGATCAGCCATAAGGGGAGTATCAGAAAGAGAGGGTTGGGGAGAGATGGAAGGTGGAGAGGGCTCAGACACAAGCATGGTGGGGCAGAAAAGTATTTAAGGAAGGGCTGAAAACTTCCAAAATTTGATTTAAAAAAATTAATCTGCACACCCAAAAGTTTCAGTAAGCTCCAAGTATTCAAAGTGGTATAATCACTTTGGCAGACAGTTTGGCGGTTTCTTACAAACCTAAACATATGTTAACCATTCAACCTAGCAATCACGCTCCTAGGTGTTTACCCAAATTGAAAACATATGTCCACACAAAAATCTGCATATGAATGTTTACAGAAGCTTATTCATAACGGCTGAAAATTGGGAGAAATCAAGATGTCCTTCAATAGGTGAATGGAAAAACAAACTGTGGAATATTCATAATATAGAATATTATTCAATGATAAAAAGAAACAGGATACCACACCAAGTCTTTCTGACGTGGAGGAAAGTTAACCTGAAAAAGCTACATATATACTGTATGATTGCAACTATATGATATTCTGGAAAGGGAAAAACTGCAGAGATAATAAAAAGATCAATGTATGCCAGAGGTTTGGGGAAAGCAAGGAACAAATGAATAGAGAGAAAACACGGCTCTTTTTAGGGCAGTGAAACTATTCTATGTGATGCTGTAATGGTAGCTACATGATGTTTTGTATCTGTCAAAACCCAGAGCTGTACAACATAAGGAGTGACCCCTCTTAGCTATAATTACTTAGTGATAATGCATCAATATTGTTTCATCAAATGTGTGATGGGGAATATGGGAATGCTGTAATTTCTGTGCAATTTTCCTGTAAACTTAAAACTTCTCTAAAAAAACAATTAAAATTAAAAAAATTAATCAACACATTTAAGAAGCCCAAATGACTTCCAAGGATGATAAACTCAAAGAAATTCATATCTAGATACTTCATAAATTGTTGAAAGATAACACTAAAAAAGCATCTTAAAAATGACAAAAGTGATTATACAAGGGGTCCTAAAAGTTATCAACAGCTTCAAACTAGAAACAATGGAGACCAGAAAGAAGTGGATAACATATTCAGAAAGGTAAGTATCCAGAATATACAAAGAATTCTTATAATTCAACAACAAATATTAAAATAAGCAAACTGTGTCACCGGTGGGGTTTTTGAAACAAGACAAATGGAAGAACTATAGAAGAACTATCTTAAACAGATTATTTAAGAATATGAGTACAGCCCTGGCTGGTGTGGCTCAGTGGATTGAACACCGGCCTGTGAACCAAAAAGTCACCAGTTTGATTCCCAGTCAGGGCACATACCTGGGTTGCAGGCCAGGTGCTCAATTGGGGGTGTGCAAAAGGTAACTGATGGATGTTTCTCTCACACATAGATGTTTCTCTCCTTCTCTCCCTTCCTTCTCCTCTCTCTAAATATAAATAAATAAAATCCATTTTAAACAAAGAATGTGAGTGCAGGTGGCCTCAGGTGACCCTCCTGCGGGACCAGCTGTGCCTGTGAGGACTCTCAGCTGAGCCTGATACAACACTTGGCATGGTCTGGGCACCAAGGCGGCCTTCACCTGCTTCACCAACCAGACCTGGGGCTGGAGCCGGCTCATCAGAGCCACTCAGTACACATGCATGTTGCTTAGATATCTGTTAGAGCCTAAAGCTGACAAAAAGAAGGTGGTAATGAAGCTCAGAAACTGGGGTCTAGTATGAGCAATGGCCATAAATGGTCCAGACTAGGCACTGCGGTTCACACTGTACAGGCCACTCAGCAGAGCATTCATGCCACAGATCTGGTGCCCCACTTACGCCTGACATTTGCCAACCTGAGCCGTATGGTTTATTGCATCTGTGACACCATCCTCTAGAGAAGGAGTGTAGGGCTCACCTCTGGCATTAACAAAAAGAAATGGCTTAGGTGAGCCACAGGCCATTGTCACTACTCTCTCCTGCTGAGCCTGGTCAAGGACCTATACAAACTCTCCCTGCAGAGGGACAGGGCAGAGGGAGAAGTCACCATCCCAGGACCCTCTGGGGTACAGTGTAGCCTATGAGGAAACAGAATGGCTCCTGTCCTTTCTCCTGCTCTTATTCCAATTTTTGAGAAAGCATGCTCCCTTGCTCCTGGACATGGTGATGAACCTCTGTGATATCTTGAATCCTTTGGACCAGTTAGGGATCTGTAAATCCAATCCTGGCATCACGGACTTGGAGGTCTTATGTCCTCAATAGCAGGCACCGTCACTGTGGCTTGGCCTCACATGATGCCGAAGGCCCAGTGAGGCGGTTTGAGGCTGAAGACTCGTACCTCCTAGTGGAGCGGACATTTGAATTAAGCAAAGACCATGCCATGCTGTGCTTAAAGACTTGTTCATGAGAGCATTTCGTAGCCTGATATGTGAGCAGAGGTCAGGCCAAGAATGGAGAAGGGGAGGGATGAAGATTTATATTTGTTTTTTGGAGTGCTGGGGTGACTTCTGAATTTCTGAGTATTTTCTCTTCATCTAACATTTATTGAGCCTCTCTTATGCACACCGTGGGAGCTTAGTGTTTGCTGAATGAATGCAAGTTGAAAGAAAAAAATGTAAATGGCCCAAACTCACAGGTGAACATTTACATACAATAACTTTTGGGCTGTGTGCCTCACTGACTTTGCATACAACCACAGCAGGTCTATTCCCAGCCCCTGATCTGGGACAGGCCCTTCCTCCATAGGCGCTGACGTCTGGGCGGGGGCTGGAGGGGCTGGGCTTATAGCCTCTTAAACTGCCTGCCCTGACATTGCTGCCTTCCTGTCCTCCCCCTGTCTGGAGGTAGGTCAGAAACACATCCGGTACCTTCAGGGCATAAGTTGTATCTTTAGGCAGTGCCATGACTAAGCAAAAAGGCAGAAGCAGACAGGGAGAACTTGAAGTGAAAACAATGTGCAAGGTCACAACAGGTACCTGTAGGTAGTCTGTGAGATACGGAAACTGAAGTTTAAAGAAGCAGAGGCCAGAGCCACATCCCTCTGATTGTCAGTCGTGTTCCTTCCGTGGAATTTCACTGCCCTCCCAGTGGAGTAGGAGTGGGAGACTCTCCAGAATCCTGTGCAAGGAGCCTTTTTGAGGGTCTGTGTTGGTCAGCAGTTTCTATTTTCTACAAAAATAAAGCTATGTTTAGACTTATCAGCTAGATTGTTTTATTTAAAGCCATATGACAATTTAGGCATGTCCATATTAATTTTCATCAAAATTTATGCAATTAAGTTTCACGAATACTCTGCATGTAGGAGGGTTGCAATTTTCTATGGTAAGTCAGCTTCGTATGCGTAGAGGGTTGGGGAGGTGACTGAGTAGAGACCACTTACTCACGTGCCGACTCCCCACCGTGGGCATTGGGTCCTTGTGACTACAGATCCTCTAGTTTGAGAGAAGTGGGGTTGAGAAATAGGAGGCCAATGTCAGCCTTACCAGTAAAGCCATCTCATTTCTCTGAGTGGAAATGAGAAAAGAAGTGTACACTAAGTAATTTTCCCATGAATGTGGTGGAGCTTCTTAAAAAGTAGACTCAGGTGCTTGGCTCTTTATTTTTAAAGTGATCAATCGGGATATAGGATTTGAAAAAGAACATTTAGGGAATTTTAAGAAGAATGAGGTGTTCTGCCTCCCAGGAATGTGCCCTCACCTTTCCCTTCCCTCCCTTTTGCCTCTGCCCCCAGGCGTACTTCTCCTAAACTCTCATAGTGACATGGCCTAACTGGTGTGGCTCAGTGGGTTGGGTATTGCTCCTCGAACTGGTAGCTCCAGTCACTGGTTCAATTCCCAGTCAGGGCATATGACTGGGTTGCAGGGTCAGGTCCCCAGTTAGGGGTGTGCAGGAGGAAACCGATCAATTTCTCTCATACATTGGTGCTTCTCTCCCTCTCTTTTGCCCTCCTTTTTCTCCCTCTAAAATTAAACAAATAAATTTTAAAAAACAATTAGTGACGTGATAGCAAAAACTGAAAAATTCAATAGAAGCATTAGAAAGTAAAGTTGAAGAAAACTCTCAAAGAGTTAAGCAAATAAGCCAACTGGTTGTGCAACAAAAGTAATTTTAAAAAGAAGAGTAAGAGATAATTACAGATGATATTTGCCACTCATGTTCCCTAACCCCCATGACCTCCTTCTCCATTGTATTACGGCACTAAGCCTGTTACGGCACTAAGCCTGTTACGGCACTAAGCCTTTTTCTCAATATGGTGGACCACAACAGTGACTAGGTTCCTAAGCACTGCGGAAACAAGGACAAGATTCCAGAAAAGACATCAGAAGAGTGAGGACAAGCATGCCCCCGCTCCATGATTCAAATGCACACTCATAATAAAGAGGTCCCCTGAGAAGTTTGGTGCAGAAGTAACAACAGTGGAGGCCTGGTCCCAGGGCCAGTTCTGCTTTCTCCTGGGATGGCTCCTCATTCATAAAGTGAACTTTGCTTGTAATAATGAAAATGCTCAAGTCATCCCCAGAAAGAAGAAACTGGGAAGAACCGTGACACTGTTTTGGTAATTTCCTTTGCAAATGCAAAGTAAACAGTAAGTCCACAGAGCTCACATAGACTAGACTTTATTTGTTGCTTATGCTCTGAATGCCTTTTCCTTGTCCACTCCTTACACATACACATACACACACACACACACACACACACACTCTTTAAGTGTTTGAGACTAAAGACCAATGCTCTTTCTTTAAATATCCAATGATCACTTGAAAGGGTTAAGAAGACCTAATAACTGGTCTGAGTTACTCATTTTCCCCAAAGCCTAGAGGTAATGCGTTAATGGAATCAAAAAAAGCAGAGGAGGAAATGGCACAGAGGCACCAGCAGCGCCAGACAGGACACATCAGAATGAAATTGCACAGGCCCTCTCCTTCCCGGAGTCATCTCTGTTTCCAACAGGCTATCTGTGTCCCTCTGCCACCAGAGTGGCGCCTGCGGCTGAAGGAGCAGGGCTAGAAGAAGACACTGGCCCCCAGCTCAGCACTAAGGCAAAGACAGACAGGAGGGAATGCAGGGCTAGAGCAGCTCAATTCAACAGGGTTCTATGACTGCGTGTCCTTAAAACTTCATGTTTGTGCTTTCCACAGCAAAAAAAGAAGTCACACTAATCCCATTAGTACTAATGCTTTCTCAATATCCTTCATCCAAATGCTCTTGAAGATGAAATTTAGTGCTAGAAATATATATGGATTTACCCATATAAGTTTTACACACTCCCTTGAAAGTTAAACAGCGCCATAATTGTACTGAAATAACAGAATAAGTGTGGTGTACGCATACAATGGAATATTACAATACAATACAATATTATTTAGCTCTAGAAAGGAACAAAATGCTGATGCGTGCTATGACGTGGATAACTGAAGGCATTAGGCCAAGTGAAATAAGCCAGTCACAAGAACACAAATACTGCACGATTCTACTTCTATGAGGTAACCAGAGTGATCAAACTCATAGAAACAGAGTGTGCCATAGAGGTTCCCAGGGCTGGGGGAGAAGCTGTCTGATGGGTACAAGAATTCCCATTCCGGATGATAAGGTGTTCTGGAAAGGGAGAGTGGTAATGCTTGCACAACGTTGCGTATATTCTTAGTGCCACTGCAGTTTCCCTGACTCCATCAGAGACACAGTTTTAGCCTCGAGGGCTTTTTTTTTTGTTTTAATTCTCTTGATATGATTTTAGAAAGATGAAGCTGGCTTACAGCTACACAAGATACCTTCAGAGTTGGTGAATACAGTTAGACAATGCTACTTAGAATTAGTGCTACTTGAAGTTAATTTTAAAATTGATTTAAGACAGATCATATATATGGAGGTATGATCCCAGGTTGTCTAAAAAAAAGAAAAAAAGAAGGGGAGGGAGCTTTTTGAGTTTGGTGTCACAACGATTTTTGGCTAAACAATGATCATCTGTCTGGTTTTCTCTCAAAGCCTGGTAAGTTTCTTTCTGCAAGAAAGTCCTCTCAAAGTCCTGCAGTGAGCCCTCTGAAGGCAGTAGAGTTCATTTGCAGAGGCTGACCTTGATAAACTCAAACAGAAATTTACCCATTTATACACATGCAAAAAGTTTTTTTAGCGGTACCTTCAAACTCATTACCATTGCATGCCAAAAATGATTACAAAGATCTTCTTGCTGACTTCAAAATTTCAGATGGAGGAGTAATTTTTCTTCTCTTTCTATAAAATTTTAACCTAATACTAGGAAGTTTATAATACAGCATAGAGCACCACAGTTTTATGGAAACAGAATTTTACATATGAAAGGTATGTTAAAGTTCATGTTGTCCATTCTTAATTTTGAAGGACACTAGGGCCTAGAGGTTCTGTGGTTGGCAAGGCCACGAGGGCAGAACAGTTCTTTAGCAGAGAATACCCTCCACATTCGACTGGTAGCAATTACAACCCATAAAGCACTAGCACGGTGACTGGCACACAACAGATGCTCCATGAGCAGGAGTTATCACCAGCATCTCTCCTTTCAGCACTTAATTCCACATAACCATCTCTGTGAACACATCCATGCATGTGGCTGGTAAACTCCTAGGAACAGGGGTCTAATCTTAGGCTTCTTACCCTCCCCCTGCATCTACTCACACTGCTCCCTGGGCCCAGCACAGGCTTATTCAATGGGAAGTCCAAATGTTTCAAAATACACTCCCTTGCTCCCCGAAATGTAGGGAAGTATCTTGGGTGTTTTTTTTAAAATGTGCCTTCAAGCTCATAGGCTTTCCCAGACCAAGACATTAAAGTACAATACTTAAATGCCCCAAAGTATAGGGTGTCGGGGACTGTACCATGAATTCAGAGCACTCTGTGTTGAGTCTCGGAGGATATCTACAGAACCCTAAAATGACTGCCTCACTGGGTGGCTCTCATCCGGTCTTTGTGATTGACCTTACCTTTCTTAACCTTTCTGTATTTTGGTCCCTGCACCTGTGCACAAGGATTGGATTCAATCAGGAGATTCCCCAACTCCTGAGTGACAAACCACTTTGCTACTACTCAGCTGAGGGGTGACGGGCAGGGACAGGGGAGGCTGAGTGTTAGGAAAGTGGAAGATGGCGGGGGAGTCCTGCTTCCAGACGAAATGCTAACCAGACTGTATTTCCACAAGTCCGTGACGGGGTTCAGGGCAGGCCTCCACAAGATGTGCCACTTTCACATGTGAATTATTTTGAGCTGAAGGCAATGAAGATGCCACAGGCTCCTGAGAAACTTTTACTTTTCCTTTAAGGAATTTAAAAAAGGGGACTTGCCCATAAGAAGAATTAGCACCAGAGATGATACTTTGTGAGCTATCTACAGGGCCAGACAGATAACTAACCAGGGAGCATCCGCTCTTCTTCCTCCTCTGAAGCTCCCAAGCGCCCTGCCTCATCCCTAGCTCAGAATGCCACAGACGCACCTCGTTTTCCCTTTCCGTCTCTGAATCTCTTCTGTGGGGCCTCTAACTCTTGTGTGCAAGTTTCCCATATGTGCATATGCAATTAAGTTTGTCCGTTTTCCAGTGTTAATCGGTCTGTTATTTGATCATTAAACCAGCAGGAAGAACCCAGAAGGGTTGGAGAACATTTCTTCTTCCCTCACATCTGAAAACTTAGTTTTTTCTTACACTGACATTTTTTTAATTGATAGGCATTTGATGCACTGATATAAAGTGGTCATTCCTGCAATGGTGTTCCCTGTTTTTCTAAATTTCCTTAAAAGCTGATATTGATAGTGCTTTTATAATCAAAGTTATCTCAGAATTAAGGAAATTGTTAATATTAGTAGTTAGCACATACTTTGCCAAGCATTTTACGTACATTTCTCTTTAATTTGCACAACCCTGTGAATAGCTATTTTTATTCTCATTTAGCAGTAAGGACACTGAGGCTTTCAGCTGCTTTGAAAATGGTCATTTCCTCCAGTTTACCAGCAAGAAAGAAGTAGGGTGGGGGTTCAACCTAGGGCTGACTCCCCAGGGGACAGAACGGACTGGGCAGTCTCACTTTCTGGCCAAGAACAACACTGGACCAAATTATCAACCCCTTTGAATTATACCTCACCCCACCCCCAAACCTTCCAAACCTTCCCAAGCCTACAAACATGACAAACTGTCCTCCTGAGGGCTTCGCCCTAAGGTGCATGGCAGCAATGCCTTCACCCTTCAAAGACCCGTCTGTGAACTGAGCTCTGGATGTTACCTTTCAGAAGCTTCATGTGAGCGGCAAACTCTAACATTTTCATTTTGTCTAAATTATATTAAAGCATACTTGTTGAATTTAAAATAATTGCCAAAGCCAAGAATGAAGGAATTGTCTGGGTTGTGACATGACAAAAGGTTCTGGAGATGAAACAGCATTCAGAGATGAGCTGCATTTCAGTCTGTACAGAATAAAGCAAAACAAGCCTCCCAAAACTTGTAGATGCGCCTTGGAAAAATCTGAGAAGCATGCACCCTAAACTATTGAGTGATCATCTTTTTATCTGGAGGCTGGGCGAAGGCAGGTGTTTATTCAAACATTTTTATACTGTTTGAATTTTTAATTTTCTCCTCAGGAGTTCTTTTTAATTGTAAATTGAGATAAAATGGTCCCAATGCTCCCAAGTGAGCTCCAGTGAAACATGTTTGCAAAACATTAAAGATACCAAACAAACAAAAAGTCATTTACAGCTCCAGTCCAGGACCACGACTACTTACTTACATTTGTGCTAGACCTAAGAGCAGCAGGGATTCGGTTCTCTATTTCATTGTTTCCATTTGACACGTATCAAAGTGCCATCACGTTTTATGCCACCACAATTCGTTCGTGCTTCATGGTTGGGTACCAGGGTATTTCCAAGTATATTGTTATAAACATGAGCTATAAGCACTTTCGAATACACTCCTAGCTTTGTTTGCTTCAGGCTTTTTAAAGAATTTCCTTGGAATTCCCAAGAGACGGATTCTTGGATCAAAACATATAAATTTCTAGGCTCTTGATTGCCTTCCAAACGTTTGAGTACCATTTTCTCTACATTTGGTATATAATTATCTTAATTATGTACTACCTATTTATATACCATATAATTATTTTCATCAATATTGCAATAGTAAAATTGTAAATCACTGAGGTTTCATTCCTTGTTTTTTTGATTACTAGTGGCTCAATATTTTCTGTTAATTATGATCACAGATAAGAAGGAAGGTCTGTTAGCAGTGATCTCAGTTCTGGCACCGGACAGCCCAGGCCAAAAACTGGCACCATCATCCATGAACTCAGACCTCTCCCCAAGCTTCTGCTTCTTCACTGCCTAAAACATTAATTAATTTTAAGTGATTTAATTGGGATAGGAATCACACATACCTTAGTTTTTATAAAGAATAAGTGAGTCAAACTGAAACATGCTGACACTATATATGACACGTAAGGAGCCCAAAGGAACATTAGCAATTTATTCATTATTATTGTTTATACTTTTTCTTGTCTGGACTCTGTCCAAATCTTTTTTTTTTAAGATTGTATTTTTATTTATTTTTAGAGAGAGGGGAAGGGAAGGAGAAAGGGGGAGAAACTTCGATGTGCGAGAGAGAAACATCAATTGGTTGCTTCTTGCAGGTCCCCAACTGGAGATCTGACCTGCAACCCAGGTATGTGCCCTGACTGGGAATCGAACTGGCGACCTCTCAGTTCGACTCCCAGGGCTCAATCCACTGAACCACACCAGCCAGGGCTCAAATCTTTAATTCATGTCTAAATGTAACTTTTTTAGACCTCCAAAATGAGGAACTGTATTTCAGTTGACCAACAAATACCTGTGTACACACAATTTAATTCTACATTAAGCATCTATTATACAAAACAGAATCCAAGGTTCTTGGGGAAAAACACAGTCATAAATAATGCATCTCCCAAGTATCAAGGAATCCACACAATGGTTATTTGCTGAGCCTTCTGGGGAAAATTATAGGCTTGGTCAATATAATTAAAAATTATTTTCGGAACAATGCATCTATTATAAAGCAGAAAGGAACTCTGGAGAGCATCTAGTCCTGCTAGAAACAGCTCTGGAGGCAGTTACCAGGTCGAGGGGGCGGGGTGGATTCTGCGATCCAATATTAAGAGAAGTGAGGTCATAAAGAAAAACAGAATTCTGCACTCATGGGTCTCTTGTTTCTTAGCCTTTAAGACAATAATGCTACTGTGACTCAAGACAGGGACATGGTATTTGGCATTTCTCAGACTGATTTGATTGAGAAAATAGTTTAGAGAGAGGAGAGTACTATCAGATCATAAAGGAAAACTTCATCTAGTCCCAAGCCCCCCTCTCCTCTTTAACTCCAAAGGAAGCCGGTGCCCAGGGTGGGTACAAATGACTTTTCTAAGGGTCAGCAGTGAGACGAAGGCTGATGCTAACCAGACCCTGAAACGTCACCTGGTCAGAACGTGTCCTTTCACAGTGTACTCACTGCATTGCCTCAACTTAATTCTCATTTTTTTTCCTTGGGGGTGGGGGGAGAGCTATTAGGGAGGTTGCCCAAAGAACTCCAGGCAAGAGCTCTGACACTCCTTTGTGGTCAATGTCCATCACATATTGCTTCCTTTTTTCCCACTCCCTCTTTCAATACAGATCAAATTTCATAACCAAAACAAAAGGGAGGGGAAGGAAAAAAATACCCATATGAGTCAAATATGAAATCTAATGTATTTTTTAAAATATTTACACTTTAACCCCTCTCCCACAAAATAAATGGTATTACTGAGCACGATCAATCTACCTTGTAAGGCTGACTTTGCTGTGTTCCAAAAATCATATCCACCATCAAACACTGGCCCCTTTCCTAATGGGTCCAGTTTGGCACAGAAGACAATCATCAAAATGGTCAGAAATGCCTGTGGATAGCAAATAAGTGTTTACTTTGAAGGCACTCACTTCAATCCATACACGTTTTTTAAAATCCTATATTTTTAACAGCAATGTCTCCTACTTTCAGGGAATTCAAAAGTTCTTTGATAAAAAGGCAATCAAAACAACAATGTCAGGTTGTCTATAAGGTGCTTTTAAAATACTTCCGCATACCTAGTAAGGTGTGTGTCAGGTTTCACCTGCATGCTGGGGGCCGGGAGGCTAAGAGCCCCAAACAGGAACATATTCCTGGGACAGCCACACTCCAGAGGCAACTACTACTGTACACATGCCTCAGGCACTTTCACTGTAAACCAGAGGTTTTGTTTAATTAGCAGGAGTGTTATAACTGGATCTTCCTAGGTGATTTTAAAGACTTTGATTAGCATAACAGAGGTGAGAAAACAGTGAAGGAAGAAGAGATCAGGTACTGCATCTATGTGGATGGGTGCGGGACATTCTACAGGCACATTCTGAACTTACATCAAAAGAACAAGTCTGTCAAGTCCAATCGATAGCCTGGGATGGTGTCCTAGGTGCACACTTGGGTACCGCTGCTGATTCTAGAAAACTCATGTTTATCTGACTCCAGCCCAACGGTCAGCTGACTCCTGCTACTGGAATGATGACATGTGCACTTCCTGTGAACATCTGGTGGGAGATACAGCCAGAGCTGCTGGGCACAGCTGACCTGAGACTTACTTGCCCAGAGAACTGTAGCCCTCACCAACCTTTCCCCCAAAAGACCCAACGGCACCGAGGTGGCTAGTGGATAAAGACAGAGAGCACGTGCCCTGTGTTTAAGTGACTTAAAGCCTTCACTCTCCTGTCAGAAAACAAAGGACGGACCATGTGATTTCTGGAAATTTCCTTTTTTAAAGAGGCTTATTTAAAGGAATTTTAACATACACATTCAAAAGAAACCACACACTGTACTCATTACTTTTCAGAGTTTGAGCTCTTATTTTTACTCTAGTAGCAAAGTTTACTTTCAACTGAATGAAGTATAGGAGCATGTTATGGGGAAGAGGCAGTTTTAGACTCAAGTTATGAGGAAAGCAAGTCCTCAAATTTTCATAGCTATATTTTATCTATTGAATGTACTTTGACTCAAAAATTTTAAAGGTAACCTTGCAAAATTTTTAGTATGAACAATAAGCTTTGAGGAAGTACCCTCGACATATGTATATTTCTTTAAATATTACTTGTACTACTATACTAATAAGTTATGCGCATGACAAAACACAAAGATGGGGGGAAAGGAAATGAACTTAATAGTTGAATCACTTGTGGCACAAAACTTCTTGCTCACTACATATTGGTAATATTTGTAATAAAAGCAGCATAATAGATATGCTTCATTATTTCTGAACACTCTTCCTGGTTAGTCTGAGCTTGCTTCCAAGCTCAGTGTGTTCTAGCGTTTTGTTTCAACTAGACAAACAGTGGAGCGCTCTTCCGTCTACTGCCTAGACCTTGATACTTAGTTTTCAATCTATCTACCAAGTATACAAAGTTCCTGGTGAATTCAGATGGTAAGGTTCAATGACCTGTCCTTGCAAATTAGTCAGTAGGTGTTACATTGTTGTAAATTAACAAATGGATTCAAACTCTTTGATACTCCTCATTTAAAAGATTGTAACAGACCAATTCTGTTCCCAAGTTTTGAAAGGTTTTTTAAAGAGTTTTGATAAATTACAAATGTACCATATTTCTTGGCAACATGTTCGCTTTACTAAAAAAACATTCTCAAATAGCCTTTCTGTAGTATAAATCTCTTTCAGAAAGCAATTCCTTTTCCTCTCATTGTGAGAACTTCACATTTGTCTTGGAGGGTTCCTTTCTCCAAAGGATCTGTGACTACTCGGAGGCACAGCAAAAACTGAAAAAAAAGGGCAGCAAATTTGGAAACCTCTTTTTATTAATTAAAAATGCTGATCCCTGTAAGCTCAGCTACTCGTGGGCATTGCCCACAAGAGAAGCAGGGATGCTCTGGATGGTATAAAAAATGGCCAGTGTCCTCCCAGAGCATTACAAAGGACTGGGCAGTTTCTACCACCTGAAGCAGCAATTCTCACATCATGACCTCCATCCCAAAGGGCAACTGTTGAAATTCCGCTC
>VMDR010003888.1:0-66400 GCA_007922815.1 Macrotus californicus | reverse complement strand
TCTTCTCTCATTCCTTCCCCAAATCTGAAATGTCCTCTCTCCCCTTCATGCTCATCACCGCTGAGGCATTCCAGGCCCAATACAAATCCTTCCACCCCTCCTTCAACCCCTGTCTCCAGGCCATTCCTAAGTGTCCTCTAATATGTTTATCGTATAAGATTTTCAAATATCATACATTTCTATCTGGTTGCAAAGATAATATATAATTACAGGGTAGGGCAAAAGTAGGTTTATAGTTGCTTATATGGAAAATAATACAATGATCAATAAATAATGATGCAAGAATAAACACTGTGTTTCACGTACTCCCAACTGTAAACCTACTTTTGCCTCACCCTGTATTTTAAAAATTCAAGTATGATAGAAATACATAATGTAAAACATAAAGTCAATAGTCTCAGCTTGTTTATTCATTCTCTACTAATTTGTAATTCTATGTAATAGAGAACAAAAGGGGAGAACGTAAGACAGAAAACAAAAGAACTATAAAAGTCTCTTATAATGGTATTTCCAAGAGATAACTAATATTAAGAATTGGATTGATGTTTCCGGTTTTTCCTATACATATAATATTATATGTGGATATAATTAATTGGGATACAATGGTTTTGAATTTCCTTTTTTTCCCCACTTGCTAATGTATCTTAAACAACTTTTACCAAGTAGATTTTACCCTTCTCAAGAGCAGGCACTGTCTCCTTTTTTTATACTGACCACCTCCCCAATAAGTCTAGAGAAGAACAAATAACATAGTAGATATGAGGAATATTAAGAGGATACTGATATATCACATTTTTTTATTGCATCTGGGTTACATGACATAATTTCTAGATCTGAGGACCAGGGAATGGAGAAATCAGAGACTGCAGTTACTAGAAATCCTTGTTTAGCCACAACAGTCCTCACTGAGGTGATACTAGTTGAGGAGGGGAGTCATTCATTAGCTGCTGTGGAGTAGCCCAGTTATACAACATTCCTAGATGGGCACCCACTGTCAGCTCCTAGACAGCCCCTAGACAGCCCCTAGGAAGAGTAATGGCCACCTTTCCTAATAAGAAAAATGATAATAATAATAACTACCAATTTCTGAGCACGTCCTAAGTACTGTGTAGTGTTAGGCACTGTGGACACGAAGAAAAGTAAGAGACAAACTTGGCCTGTGTGGAAAAGTTAAAGGGCCCCTGGGAAGAGCCATCGTATAAAGATGTCACAGCAGAGGGAAAAACTGTGTCAAAAGAGAGGGAGATGTGTGACTATGAGTCTAGAATTAGGATGTGAGAACACAGAGAAGCAATTCTGTCCAGGACAGATACGTATCAAGAATGAAAGCCAAACTCTCGCAACATCAAATGCCTATAGTGTTCACAACTTTTAACCAGTCTTCCATTTCTGGAAATATAGACATACACAAGATTTCTGATCAGGATGTTTAAAGTAGTGTCATCTATAACTGTAGAAAAATGGAGACAACTTAAGTATTCAACAATAGAAGAATAATAAAATAAACTGGCATATCCTTTTAATGAAACAATATATATACCCATTTAGAATTGGGTCTGTGAAAAATATTTAATGACATGAAAATATATTCTCATACTACAAGGTTACTTTATACTGTTAAGATATAAGCAAGTTAAAATACTGCACATACTATGATTATGATTTTGTTTTTAAAAAATACATATGCACCTTGGCTGGTATGGCTCAGAAGATTGAGCACCGGCCTGAGAGCCAAAGGGTCGCCAGTTCGATTCTAAGTCAGGGCACATGCCTGGGTTGTGGGCTGGGTCCCCGGGAGGGGGTACACAAGAGGTAACCACACATTGATGTTTCTTTCCCTCTCTTTCTCCCTCCCTCCCCATCTTCTAGAAATAAGATAATATTTTCCAAGAATAACTATGATATACTTCCCTTAAGCCATAACAAAATTCTCATCCAGCTAAATAACAAAGGGAAAATAAAAATGAAAAAGAAACAAAACACACCAGGCAAAATGTAAAAACCAAAAAAACAAAAGAAAACCAAGAGACTCCCAAAAAGCATATTAAAAGAAGTAAACGTGATTATTTAACTTTAATAAAAGGTATAATTCCTCCAAGAGGCTGTAACAATGATAAAGAAGAACCTTTGTATACCTAACTGCAAAGCTTGGAAATATGGGAGGCCAAGACCAATAGAGATGGAAGAGAAACTGATCATCCATAGTCTCCGTAGGCAGCTTCATCCAAAAGTGAACAAATCACAAAAAGATAAGGCTAGACAGACTAGGAGTAACCAAAAATTAGTCTCAGAGTATATACATTATGTAGTTATACCTAGAATAACACTGGAAGGGAATTATTAAAATATTAACAGGGGTTGTTTTAGAGTGGAAGGCTATGTGTTCTTTTCTCTTTCTCCTTTTCTGTATTTTTCCATAATGAACATATGCTTTTCTCATGGAAAAAAAATAAAGTTCACATTCAAAGAGGAGGCAGGGCTCAATCACAGTGTGATGAATACAGCATTCCACAGCATGCACTGGACTCAAATGAGTCCGCCAGGTGTGCACAGCTGTGACAGGGAGGTGACTGCCCAACGGGCGGAAGCGAGCTTGCCTTCCTCACTCCACAGGAGGAGTGCATGCAGAGCCCTCTTGGAACTTGGCCGGATTTTCCTCCCGGGCAGGCTAGTGAGAGGATTTATGGGCCCAGAGGGATCCAGACATCTGTGCTCCATCTACCAGCAGCACTAACCTTCCTGGTCAGAAGCAGACGGAGCGCCATGCAGTCGGCTGTCCCTCTCTGACTCCCACAAATGCCGCCTTTGTGCTGAGACCCGAGCCCCCAGTCCATATGGGGCACAGGGGAGGCAAGAGAGAACAAGTCCTGCAGTGTCTTGACGAGCTGCTGCAAGCACCACTCCATTTGTGACTGGGTTTTTTAACATTTTTGGAAGAGGCTGCCAGCCCCATGCTCTCCTGTTATCCTCCTGAGGAGCCCAAGGAAGGATGGCTAAGTGCTCCATTATTGATTAAAGCATCATGTTTGGGCGTTTGGGCATCTCTTCTCCTATAATAAAAGGAGTCCAACCTGACAGACAGAACTGGATATCCAAAGAGAAATATATGACTCTAAGGTGCCAGGAACCAAGGACAGGGATACTGCGGCAGAAAACCAAACTGCCCAGTCACAGCCTTAAGTTGTTTTCGGAAGTGGAAAAGGTTTAAATATATACACATATGGGTAAGAAATGAATGCTGAGAGGCAGGGTGCAGCCCCTGCATTCCTTGTTCCCTGTTACTCTCTTTTTAGAATGGGCATCAAGACCACAGTAGGCAAAACGGGAAAAGATGTGAGCTTGGCCCACTGAGTGCCCCTTTGGGGCTTCCCCTTCCCCCTCAAACTCCCTGCTCCTCAGGCTACATCAGCATCCCATCCCATTCTAGCTGGTGACGGAAGCAATCAGGTGATGAGGTTATTCTTGAGAAGCTAGGACTGGAAGTAATTCTGCAGAATTTGCAATGCATGCACCGAGTGACAGTTGGAAGTATTTGAGGGAATGGCTCTCTTCATGCTTTGCAGATCACCCTGTAAACAGGGCTGTTTAGCCCTACAAACAACCACAGGGGCATATTTCCATTTGGTGACCTCCCAAGGACACACTCACAACGTAAGCACATTGCTCAAGTTCTCTCTATGTGCATAACCATTATGAATAACTGTTCTGCTTCTGCTGGTTGTTTCTGACCATATATGGAGCACGGAGTTTGCTATTTTTCATGATATTTGAAAAAAGTAAATAAAAAAATATTTTGCTACAAAAAAATCTTTGAGGTTTTAGAAACTAATCTCCACATGTCAGATCCCTCCCTCGGGTCTGGCTTTCTCATCCTCACTTGGCCTCAGTCTGTTGGATTTCAGACATGGCTTGATTTCTTTCTGCCCCAGTTCTCTAGATCAGTGCAAATTTTCCAGGTGATCAAATATTTCCTGCAGCAGAGTTCCCTGTGTAGGATCCATGTAGGGCAGAAACAGGAGAAAAGAAATAAAGGTTACCTAGGAAGCCAAAGGAAAGGTTTTGAAGGTATGACAATGGGAACATTTTGTAGGTGCCAGTTGGTTGGCTGCTCAGGAGTAGCTCATTACTGCCCTGTGGAAACAGAGGCCCAGCGCTGCCAGGCCTTCCACTTCCTCAGGAAGTCGAAAGTTTGATTTGTAAATGTTATAGCTCAAAACACTGTGCAGCCAAACAAAACACAACTTGAGGGGCAGATGTGGCCATGAAGGTGCCAGAAAAGCAACTTTATCTAGAATGTAAGCAACATGAGGGCAGGAAATAGAGCATAGTTCATGATGAGGGCCCACTCAATACTTGTGGGACGAGTGAGGCCCTTCCTGGGGCAGAAGGTGTCCTGTGCTAGGGGAGATTATGGCAAGAGATGGCTGGCAACACAGAGTCCTTGTAATCAAGGGGTAAAAAAAACTGCAGAGTATATGATCTGAGCCACAGCCACTGGGGTGGGAAAGGAAAGGGTAAAATAGCAGTAGATAGGCTTAAGAATTTTCAAAAAGCAGAACTCAGCGAAAGACCAGATGTGTAGGACTAAGGCGGTGATGAATCTTCCAGGGGAAGCAAGCAATGAACTTGGCTAGAGGGCTGAGGGATGGTCACAGGGGAGAGAAGGTAAACACATTTTTCTCCACTAGCTTCAAAGCCCTTCATCTGGCTCCCCCAGACAACCTTATTTTTTTTCTCTCCTGTGTTCTCCCACAAAGGTGATCAGGGGCTATCCAGGACCCCAGAGGCCCAAGCACTGAGAGAAACAGAGCCAAACCTACAGCTAATTATGTGATGAGGTATTCATTCAGGAGAAACTGTTAGCAGAGTTAACAGAGGAATGGGCACAGCAGGGGATAAGCCCTGGAGAAGGCCGGGATCTATAGGAAAGTGGTGAGAACAGCCTGTACGAAGTGGAGTCACAGCACATTGGCTGAATGGTATGGAAGCAATGACAGGAGGGGATGAGGGAAACTCAGATAGTTCTCAAGTCATAGATTGTCCCATAGCATGGGACAAGCCTTGAGTTCTAGTCCACGATTTTCTTAATGACTCACAAAGTCAAGACAAAAACACCACAAAGAAAAGTTGTCAGGACAAGTGAGAAATAGCAGACTCCAATCTACTTAGCTAAACAAGGTGAGCCTTTTCATGGCATGACTTTTGTGGGCTTCAGTCTACAAGAGGACTTTTGTGGTTATCAAATTGGGTACATGGCCTTGGACAGATCTCCATGTTCACTTTAAAAGAAAAACTTTATCAGGAGTTTAAGAACAAGAACAACTACCACCATTTGTTAACCGAAGGGTTATTACAGTACATAATATTTACTACTTAGCTAACTGATTAGTAAATTGGTGATTGCTAACTGAGGATCAAGGCACTATACTAAGCCCTTTAAAAGCAATGTCTTGTTAATCTTTACAATGATTCTATGAAGGAGCTGGTGGTACCACTCCTAGTTTACCCATTAGGAATAAAAACAAGACCTAAAGATGTTAAGGCATCTGCCCAAGATGACAAAGTCTTTGACAGAGTCAAGGCCAGAACTGAGATACTTCATTTCTAGGGCCCCTGGAGCCAGAGGTCAGCAAACATTTTCTGCAAAAGACCAGATAGCAAATATTTTTGGCCTCACGAGAAATATGGTCTCTGTCACAACTACTCGACTCTGTCAGTCTAGTGCAAAAGCAGCCACAGAAAACACACAAACACTTGGGCATTCCTGTGTTCCAACAAAACCTTATTTCTGGACACAGAAATTTCAATTTTATACAATTTTCACATGTGGTGAAATATCATTACTCTTTGACTTTTTTCCAGCTATTCAAAAAAGTAAAAACCACTCCTAGCTCGCAGGCCGTAAGAAATCAGAAGGTGGGCTGAATTTTTCCATGTGCTATAATTTCCAGATCCTGACCTAAACCATGAGGCACTCTGGCCCTCTGGCTCACATCATGTGCTGGTTTCCTTAGAAGGCCCACAGATATTTTAGGACAAATTCTGAGAGCACGTCCGAATGGGGCACACGACTTGGAAATACAATTGTGAGAAACGACTGGACGGAGATGACTCCTCGAGTTACCCTACCCCTCTCTCAAAGGACATCACCTAACCCCCGTTTACAATTTGAAAATACCTCTGTCTTCCTTTCAGTCCCCTCCCTTGCTCCCTTCTATTGAAATAAACTGTGATTTAGGCCAATCTGAACCCAGGGTAGATTCTCCGTAAAACAGAAATGCCCCTGCTTCACATCATGGTTTTCTACAAACATGAACTTGCTGTGCCCTTCTTACCTGTAGGGTTTGGCTGAAGCGCTTTAATGGTGTAGCCTTCACGGGCGGGATGAGGTTTGCTAGTGATGTGACTCTGGAAAGGGGTTTGACCCGTTTATTGCTGGGCTCCTGTAGGATTGAAAAGAAAGGAACACGTCAAGGTCGATTACAAAGAAAACATAACTACACCACAAAGTCGTGTCCCACTCCACGAGCTGCTGGCTGCACACCAGTCTCCGAAATGTAACTGGTGCCTCTCTCACTCTAGCTGTGCAGAGATAGCCTGGCTTAGGAGCCAGGGAAAGAGAAATGGCAGGGAGATGTCAACAGAAGCAGCCTGAGTGGACGGCAAAGGAGCCCAGATCTGCTCCCTACTCTCACTCCCAATGTCTGCCAGCTCTTAACTCTAAAGCTTCCACTCAGTAAAATCATTCACCCTACCCTCCTGTAGAGAAAAGCTGCCTCAGATTTCCCATCCAATGACCTTGTCAGGCAGTCTTTCATATTTCTGGTTTCTTCTTTTGAAAAACCTTTTCTCCACTTTACCAAAAAGCAGCAAATTTCTTTTCTAAAGCACAGAGAATCTTTTAGTTAAATAATTAAAAAAAATTTTTTTAAAGATGTCCTTCTATTACTGAGCTCTTAAGAAATCATATCTATATCTTCAGTATATTTAAAATGCACATATTAATACTTACAAAGAACAATCAGACAGCAAAAGTAAATGCACCAAGAGAAAACCCTACCATGGGCATCGGTTTTTATACTACATATAGCCACAAGTTTTGAAAATCATCTCCACATAAAACATTTGCAAATCTACAAGTCACCCCTAAACCAAGCTGATGGGTGAGAGGGAGCCCATCCATTCCAGTGACTTTGCAGACAAGAATTACATAAATAAAAAAACAGGCTGCAAGACAGAGATGACAGACAAAACATCTTACAAGGACAAAGAGAACAGTTACCCTTGTCTTCCTAAGCTCCATTGGACCTGCAGTAGTTGCTGGACAGCACATGAAGACACCAAATTTTAATGGAAAAAGCCAAACGTGACAAATGTTGTGGCGAATCTCAATCATTTCCAGAGGGACTCTCAAGATGCTCATCTTTCTTTTTCAGCCATTGCTTTCTTTCAAAGTTTCGAGGGTTAAGCCAGAACTTCAGATTCTCCAGGATATCCCTGCAGGGTGTTTTGAACATAGTAGGTGCTTGGGAAAATTTTGCCTGGTTTTGGAATTCTGCCAACAAACTCTCATGTCATTTTAGGCCCTTGCCAGCCTCGGAAATCAGAAGCGTTCTTTGAAATATACCCAACTTTCCTGGCATTTAAATAGAAAAATTAAAAGACTAAAAGGAAAGTGCAAAAACAATTCCCCAATGTGGCCAGAAGTGACTTCACACAAAGCAGTAAAATACTTTTCCAAGAAAGAGAATAAATCCGGGCTGCCGGTTACCTCTCAGCGTCCCAGCTTGCTGAGCTGAAAAGACATCAGGAGATTCCCTAAACACTGGGAAGGCGCAGTTCCAAAAGGCAAAAGATGAATCTCTCAACATGAGAGACATCACATTCTAATTCTTGAAGTGCTTGAGAGAAAGATCCAATCGCCCTGCTGCTTCCAGGTGACAGTGCCCTTCAGGATGCTCTCTGTCCAATTCCTGGCTCCTGAGCATCTGTCCCCAGAGGAGGACTTTAAAAATGTTTTACGTCAGAGCTGCATCACTGAATCCTCTCCCTCTCCCTCTCCCTCTCCCTCTCCCTCTCTCTCTCTCTCACTCTCGAGCATCCCCTGAATTTCTCTAAATGGCTCCTGCCTTGGGCTGGAAATGCCAGCGCTGTGATATCACCACCTATGGTGGCATGAACTGCACTGCAGCAACTGACATGGGAGATTTCCTGGGGTGGGGGGGAGGGCAGTGCAAGACTTAGTCTCAGATAACCCTGCATGCACCTCAGAGCCCAGAGACTCCTGGGTCTCTGTTCCTTTAATGGCTAAAGCTGATGGGACACAGAGTCTGTATCAGAAGGGGGAGAATGAAGGGCAAATGCCAATTGAGTTCTCTTGCTTTAAAAAGGGGCAGGGAACATTGCACGCTTGGCAGGATAGCAGATTCAGCTCTGTTCCACCTGCTGTGTCATCGTTTCTAAGGTTCTGCTGACTTTGCCTTCCAGTTTACATGACCCAGGCAGATGGGCGTTTTCTGCACAGCTACAAGATGTATGCATGATGCAGATGCCAGCTCCTCTGCAGGTTGTGCAGTGTGTGCAGTGCTGCTCCGTGACATTGTAATTAAAATGCCTTTCCTAAGGCACCGACCAGTAAACATCAGGCTACTCTCTGACAATCTGACACTTCCCAAGTAACAGACAATTGAACTAGAAACTACTGCTGCGTGATTTAGTGCTGTGGTCCTGCAAAGTGGGCAGGTGCAGTTTCAAAACCAGAACATTTACAGGCTACTGGACCCATGAAGGAGGTTTTATGCCTGGCCCACACGAGTGAAGTATGAATTACGGTGTTCTCCTTGAGGGTTTCAGTGAGAATAGGAGATTAAAAAAAAATCTTGGCCTAATTTGATTTTTCTTTTCCATTTACTCAGTATGTCTCCAGCTACATTTTACTGCTGTCTCAAAAGAGCCCTCAGGGAAAATGTTTCCAGATTCTAGTTAAATAGCTCTACACAGAACTAGCAAATGCAATAGCAGGGTTGCTTCCAGGCTTTAGAGAGAGATGACAGAATACAACCTGCAGGGGCTTTCTAGTCCAAGAACTCAGCTGCCAGACCAAGCTGGGCAAGGTCAATACTAAACCCAGGAACAAAGTGTCCTATTTAAAGTGCAGACACAACCCCCATCATGCAATTTTAAGACAGAACAGAAGAGCATCTCCCTAAATAAGTTTTTTTTTTTTTTAAAGTAAAAGGCATTGCATGTTTTGTGTAGGCAGCATTTTCTGAACAATAGTTCTGTTGCATTTTTTCCAGGCCTTACAGCTTTTTTGTTTTTCTTGTTTTATTGTGCTGGCTAGGACCCCCATATATTGTTGATTACAAGCTGAGATAGTGGGTACACTAGTCTAATTCTTGAATCTAAAGTGATTATTATGAAGATTTCATTCTTAAGTATTATTTTTCATGAGGGCAAGAACAAGACACCCTTTTCAAGTAGAGAAAGTTCCCTTCTATGCTAAGTTTGCTGTGAATACTTATCATGAATCAGTATTAACTTTTTTACCCAATGTTTTTTCTTCATCTTTTCACAGGGTAAGAAAGGGAGGAAAAAAGGAAGGAAAAATAGAGGGAGAGGTGGGAGGAAAGGAGAATGAAGAAAGGCATAGAGGTCGTATTTTCTCATAAAAGAATTGAGTCAGCAGTTTAAAATATCTCTTGTGCTAGAATTATAAACCAAGAGAAATAAAGCACTCCATGCAATTTTATTTTTAATGTGGGCTTTAATTGAATAGATTTTAATACTCCTTCCCTAGGGAATACAATAATTTTTATCTTTTCCTCATTCTTCCCTTCAAGAGATAAAAAACCAAAGCAGATTATACACAATGTAGGAAAATGCCTATCAGAGCAACATGATCTAGCACAATGAAAACATTAAAAAAATTTTTTTAATCCTCACCTGAGGATATGTTTATTAGTTTTAGGGAGCATAGGGGGAGAGACAGAGAAAGAGAGAGAAACATCGATGTGCGAGAAAAACCTCCATTGGTTGCCTCCCACATGAGCCCCAACAGGGGATTGAACCCACAACCTAGTTATGTGCTCTGACCGGGAATCGAACCCTCAACATTTTGGTGTATGGGAGGATGCTCCAAACAACTGAGACACTCAGCTGGGGCTAGCACAATGTTTTATTCCCTCAAAAATAGTTCCATTCTAATAGGCATGACATAAGGAAACACTCATTCATTCTCCCTGCACTTCATTTTTGCATCCAGAGTGGGGTTGAGAGCAGCAGGAGGGCCTTCAACACCATGTCTGTAGCTGCCCTGAGACACCCTTCACCGAGCCATAAACACAGCCCTGCAGGGGCCATAAACACAGACATAGGTGCAGGACTTATACTGTTCCTACTGCAATGCAGCACTGCTCTTGGCTACTCTACACCTGGCCAGGAGCAAGGGAGAGAATCAATTGTGCCAGCAGATGCTTTTGCCCATGAGTTGCTGGAGTCATAAAAAATGTCTTTCCAATGCCCGAATACCAGGGACGTGCTATGCAGGGTTCCATCTGCAGAATAGGAGGTGGATTGGGAACTACACACCCAGGGATCAAGTTTTACCCACATAGTATCTGCTCTAGAATGCTTTCATCACCTTCATGTTAAAAATGAAGTTACAATCTCAGAGTGAGTGAGAAACTCTAGCATTATTAAATAATAATAAGCTAACATTTGTGGTAGGGATTCAGCGCTTCACAGATATTTACTGTTATTCTTCCAAACATCCCTGCAAGGCAGCTACTATTATAATCCTCATTTAAAAAATGGGGAAACTGAAGCATAAAGCAAGCAGCTTGCTTAAAGTCACTCAGCTCAAAAGGTAGCCAGAATTTAAATCTACGCAGCTGGCTCCAGAGCCCACACCCTAGAGCTTGGCTAACCTTTTCTGTAAGGGGCCGTATGGTAAATATTTTAGGCTGTATGGACCATCCGGCCTCTGTCAGGCCTACTCATCTCTGCCATCAGCTATGAACAGTAGGTAAATAAATTAGTGTGGTTATGCCCCATTGAACCATTATCTGTAAGCACCAAAATTCAAATTTCACATAATCTTTACATGTCACAAAATATTCTTTTGCTTTGTTCAATCATTAAAAAATATAGAAACCATTTTTAGCTTGAGGGCTGAAGGAAGTGGGCCACATTTGCTATATTACTGATGCCATCATAGGAATCATGTTCTGCGTCAGGAGTCTTCAGCCTCCGCTTTCTACTGTGATGCACCCGAAGACCACACTCCCAGCAGCACACCCTTCCACAGGCACACTTAGACAGCTCCGGCAGAGAACACAGGCTCGATCTGCATCTTCTCCCCCGGGGCCAGACATGCTGGGTCCTCCCCTTGGTGAGCAGGGAATGTACCTGACTTACCTTTCCTGTGAGTAACCCCAACCTACTGAATTTTATTTTCTTAACTTCCAAACAAATCAGTCCAAAGAAAATACAAACTTTCTGGCCTATTAATATATACAAATAAAGTACATAAAAAAATATGACACTTGAGATCTGCTTCAAAGTAATTTGAGGTTGGAGAAAGAGGATGTGTAGGAAGCAGGATGATCACAAGTTGGTAATTGTCACAGCTGGGGGCCGGACACAGGGGACTCTGTGTATGGTTCCATCTGTTGTATGTAGTCACATTCTCCACAATAAAAAGTTTCATGTTAATGAACAGAAAACCATTTTTGCAAGTGTACCACGGAATGCTGAACTAGAGCGGACACGTGCAACCTGAGATGTTTATGTTAATTGTTAATGAGGTCCCAGTAAGAAAGGATGCTGAAGAGACAGACACTGAATGTAATTAGAAAACAAACCTGGTGAAATGAAAAAAAACAACTCACTACATAAATAATTGTCAACTAATATAGATCAAAATAGGGAAAGGTCCATGTAGCTGGAAGATCAAAAGCTGGGAGAATCACCTTGAAAAATTTAAAGATGGGCATCTCCATGGAGAAGCACCCACCCAGCCACCAGACTCCCTGTTTTAGTCTACTGACTGATTTTTCTTTTTTTTTAATTTGCTCTCATTAAGAAACCTACAGGCTCCCAATCACTGAACTTCACAACATAAAACAATCTGGTGGAGTTCATTCAACTCTGATTTATTTTAAAAACAATACAGAGAAAACAGGAGCCATTCAAGACTGTACTGCACATGGAAAGGAGACCTGGTCTGTTGTATTTACTTTAATTTGTCAATGTGCTTTGCTTTCTCCGTGATTGCCTCCCTAATTCATGTTTTTCTCTCCATTTCTACAATAGCACTATCTTCTACTAAGAAAGCTAAGACCTTCTAATCTTGCCAGATCCTCACTCCCACTCTGTCTCTCCCCAAATAAACGTAAAGCTCATTCATTGCTCTATGACTATCTCAACTTTACCACCCCCTTCCTTAGGGCCAAAGGGCGGTTCACACTGTTTTACAGTTTATGCCCAAGATTCCTACCCTTCAAAAATTCTAGCTCACCACAAATATCCTCGTGTTCTCACTTCCTTTGACACCACCTATTACCCAGGCCTTCCCACCCTCTGGGGCCTCTCACTGACTCACTGGCCAGTTCTTTCACTCCTGCCTCTGTCTCCTTCCAAGCCATAAGATCTACTTCAAATGGCCCCACTCCTTCCTTTTAGGGGGGACTTGACAGCTTGCTTTGTATCTTGCCCCTCAAAAGAATTCCTCCAGATTCTCCCTCATGCTTAATGGTTTTTTTTAAATTTAATGATCTATCATCTATCTATCTATCTATCTATCTATCTATCTATCTATCTATCTTTTAGTCTGACTCTCACACTTAACTACCTGGGTGATCTTGAGCAAGTTACTTGTCCACAGTTTCTTCAACTAAAAAATGGAGAAATAATCCTCTCAATGCTGTAGTGAAGATTCTGTGGGTCAGAGCTATCATTTATTGGGAACTTATCATCTGTATCAGGCACTGGGCTAAGAGCTTTCCACGGGTTTGCTCGTGGCATCATCAGAACATCCTATGAGAGAGCCAACATCGTTATCCTCCTTTTACAGATGAGGAAGCTGAGGTTCAGTGAGCACAAGTCCTTCTACAGGTCACATATCTCAGGTGGCAGAGGCAAGATATGGATCATATACTGGCCCTTACATCTCTGCTAAACTATTCTGCCCAAAAGATAAGATGAACACATAGCACAGTGCTTTGTGAAAAGCAAGCTCTCAATGAACAGTCTAAAATAACTAAAAGTTGGTATGTTTTCATTAGATTATTTCCCTTGCCCCTCCCCTTTGCTTCTAAGAACAGGTGAATTTGTCTAATCACTCAATGTATGCATCCTCTTTTCTAAAAAATTGATTTTCAAATAATTTTAGATTTACAGAAGTGTTACAAAAATAGTACAGAGTGCTCCAGGATGCACTCTTTACCCCACTTCCCCTAATGTTAGCATCTTACATATAACCATGGCAACCTGATCAAAACTAAGGTATTAGCATTGCTACAACATTATTAACTGAACTATTAAAGGATTTCACCAGCTTTCCCACTAATGTCCCTTTTCTGTTTCAGGATTAGTTTGTCTTTCATGACATCAATACTTTTGAAGAGTACTGGTCTGTTTTTTGTAGAATGTGTCTCAATTTAGATTTGTTCGATGTTTTCTCTGATTAGATTCAGATAATGCACTGCTGGCAAGAATATAGAAGTGATGTGCCCTTCTTGGTGCATCATATCAGGGGTACATTATGTCACTATATCTTATTACTGCTGATATAAACTTTGACTTGTTGGATAAGGTGATGTTTTATGGATTGAACTGTGTTCCCACAAAAAGATACGTTGAAGCTCTACCCCCAAATGTGTGAATGTGACCTTGTGTAGAAATAGGATCTTTGCAGACTTAGTCAAGCTAGGATGGGGTCATACTAGATTACAGTGGGACTTAAATCCAATTACTAGTGTCCTTATAAAAAGGGAAATTTAGATAGACACACACAGAATGCCATGTAATGACAGAGACAGCAACTGGACTGATTATAACACAAAAAAACACCAAAGAATGACAGCAAACACTGGGAGCTAGGGAGAGGCAAGGAAGGATTATTCTACGGGTTTCAGAGATTAAGGCCACGCTGACACCTTAATTTGAACTTCTAGTCTCCATAGAAGTGACAAATAAAATTTTGTTATTCTAAGCCACTCAGCTTGTGGTATTTTGTTACAGCAGCTAGAAAACTAATACAGGTGGTAACTGTTGGGTTTCTTGATTGTGAAGTTACTGGTACAGTACTCCTCCCTTATCCGCAGGGGTCTGTGCGGAGACCCCCAGTGGAAGCCTGAAATGTTGGAATGTACTGAACAATATATTGATATATACAGTGTTTTTCCTACACATACATGCCTATGAAAGAGTTCTATGCATTTACCATCTTAACTAGGCACTGATCACGTGCTGTAGCCGTAAGTTTTGCCGTCTGAGTTGCAACAGCAAAACTAGCACAAATTTCTTCTTCCTTCTTTACAATTTCACAGAAGACTCGTTCTTGCCATAGAGCTTGGCAACCTCAGCATACAATTTTTTTCCTTCCTTAAGTACAGTAACTCTCAACTTTTCGCTTAAAGGAAGCACTTTATGGTTTCTCTTTGGGATGTCCAAATTGCCAGCATCACTACTTCAGGGCTTTGAGGCCGTTATTAAATAAAATAAGGGTGACTTGAACACAAGCTCTGTGATACCGCGACAGTCGATCTGATAACTGAGACGCTACTACCTGACTGATGGGCAGGGATTGTATACAGTGTCGATTTGTTGGACAAAGGGATGATTCATACCCTGGGCAGGATGGAGCAGGACAGCACGAGATTTCATTACACTACTCAGAACAGTGTGCAATTTAAAACTTATGAACTGTTTATTTCTGGAATTTTCCATTTAATAATGGAACTGTGGTGGACAGTCCCAGAAATCGCAGAGAGCAAAACCGTGGATAAGGGGGGACTACTGCACTCCCTTTGTAATTAATACACACATTGGAAGAGATACTTTGTGACTATGTGCACCCTTTTAAGTCCAATTCTGTGAGTGTTTACCCAGCATCTGAGAAGTGGGCTTCATTGACATGTATAGGTGTCACCCTAGGAGGAATGTCTGACAGCTGAACAGGGACAACCAGAAGGTCAATCCAGTGCCCAAGGGAGTCAGTGTTGGCTGGAGCGGGTAAGGAGTGGGGCAGGTGGTCAGCAAGCGAGGCCTCCCCAGGTGGCTGCAGGACACAGAGGCAGCAATGAGGCGGTTTAAGCAAGAGACAGGTGGCTGCAGAAATAGGGAGGGAAGCCTCTTTGGAGCCTCTTTATCTTAATTTTTGAAAATAGAAAAAGGTAACAATGAAATAATGATTTCTAACTCCAAAATTTCCATTAAAAATGTTTTTTCTGTTCTCTTTTTTCTGGCATAGAGCTAACTGATCTGGTGTCATCTGTTACCATAAATTGAAAGGCAAATAATAAGGCCCAAATTCCAACGGAAACCTGGATTCATTGATTAGGCCAAACACATTTCAGAATTATTGATTTCTAACCCATAAGGTAAGCAAAAGATCTTCAAACTCAGAACTATAATTTTCCCCTAGACATGCTTATCAGTGATTTCAACAAAGGGACTACAGACTTTGGGGACTTTGATAAACCACAGGGAACAGCTCCAGAGGGAGTTCTGATACCTTTGTCTTGGCTACTCTCAAAGATGGAGGTCACACCCTTCTGTTTATTTTCTCCAGGGGTCAGGTTGCCTTACACCAGCATCCAAAGAAGATCTGATTTCCTCTTTGATAAAATGGCCCAAGCTCTCCATATCAGATGCTATAAGGAAAACATTGCAATTTTCTTCTTTAAAAGAAAAAAACAAGGGCTGAGTAAATGTTAGTTTTTTGCTAATAGGGATTAAGGAAAGCCTAGAAAAATAAAACCACAGAATACTCTGAATTAGTTCAGTCTCATGGCCACACTGCAGACAGGGTGCTAGATTGCTGTGTCGAAGATCCGACAATTTCTCTAGCCACTCCCCACGCCCATACATACACCATGCAAGTGCTAAAAAGCATATTATGGAGATATCACAGGATGGTTTGGGCAAAACCACAAATCAAACCATCAACTCTCAGGGCCATGCCACTGAACACATTAAGGTTGAAGAGGTTATATTTATCCCCTGTATAGCAAGTGTGTCTTTGCCTGAGCCATTCAGTCAGCACCAAAGGTCCAGTCAGCACCTACAGCATCTGGCCAAGACTAGTCTGTGTGATGGTTGTTTTCAGGGGAGCCTTGGTTAAGGGAGAGGCATCAGGGGATCATTTAACTGAACTCGGACAATGCCAGCGTTAGTCTCTGAAAGACTGCTCAGTCCTGGCCACAAACACAGCTTCTCACATAGTGCAAATAAAAAGTGAAGACTGAAAGAAATCACACTTTATGATAATTTCTATGGTCATCCTGGCTTCTTTTCCTCCAGGCCTTCCCAGCTTCCTTCAGGTACAAAACATGCTAACCAAAATATTATAGTTCTCTAATGTTCATACAAACTGAACGACAAAATGAAAGAAGGATGGAGTGTGGAACAAGCTAGATGAATTTCATCAAGTACATGCCCTGGAGAAGCAATTAATTTTAGTACAAACTCTGAGGGGGCATACCATTTTATTTCTGAGGGAAGACCTCAAGCAAGTTATTATCTTTATTCTTCTAATTATCATTGACTTTTCCCCTCTACATTGCAAAAGTAACCTGTCCTACTCATCTGCCATGGGGAAATTCATTTTTGTTGAATGGTGGTTTATGGGCTGAAAAAGGAAAGGGACCTTGGGAAATAATTCAGTAAAATGCAGGACTCTCTGAGAGCTGAAGCAGCAGCAGCAGCCTAGCTTACGATGCATAATCTCTCAGCAGTGCCAGTAAAATAAAACGGAACCACTGTTTCAGACACTGTTTTTGGCTAAGGTTTCACTCCTCAATTACTTTCAAAGTTATTCGTTTCAGTCAACATTATAAGGGTAAGTCAACATTTGTCCTGGCAGCAAGCCCAAATTTGTTATTTTATTAGTCTGCTACTGGTTAAATTGGCCCAAGATTAAACACATCTAATAAATAGCCCTAAAATACTGGAGTTTAGTAGAAAACCACATTCAAGTTCTCTTACACAGGATGTTACTATTACTTAACCTTGGGCAGAAGGAGAAACGCACACCCACACCCCAATAAGTTCCTTTTAGCAAACGCCAGCCCCACTGCCTGAAACACACTTTGGTCATGCCCAGACATGGCACTACAGACCTTTAGAGAAAGAGGAAGCAAAATATTTAACTCTCCCTGCGGTCCCTGGCTCTACATCTGCCTCTGAAAGTCAAGCAAACCTCTTACGCTATCGAGGCAGCAGGGCCAGATGATCAGAGCTAACGCACTTCAAGAGTCTAACCTGAAATGTGTGAGGGCTGCTGGCAGAGTCGTGCTGCTGTGGTCCACATACATGGAGGCCAGCCTTGGGCCCAGAAGATGTATTCTCACAATTAGATTGAGGTTATGCATTTTTGGCAAGAATGTCACAGAAGTGACATGCCCACTATGCCACAACCATGCCAGGTCTAGGAAATGGGGCCAGAGCTGCATATTCCTGGTTGGAGGATGCCAACAAAGTACCTGGGTGGCAGTGGTGGCTGAATCACAGCCACAGGGTCCAGAGGAAGGCCTCTGTGGCTCTGGGGTTTCGCAGTCAGTCATTTTCTACTGACATCTTGGAAACCCTTAGGTGGGATACAAATTCTGTGCTTGTTTATCTCAGTAAAAAGGACTCCCTGGCTTCCCCTTGGGCTGGGTTAGAGAGGAAAGGGGAGGACAATGCCACTGGGGACTCCACCAATGCTCAGGGTTTGGAACTGTTGTGTACAGACACCAACGGTACTGTAAGGACATTTGCTGAGGCTTCCCAGTGCATAGGAATAAGCCAAAGTCTCTGTAACAAGTGACAAAGTTCTTATCACTGTGGCTCAAAGAACGCTGATTCTTTGCAAAGGACCTAAGAATAATATATGAGGCAACCTTTCTGAGTACAGTACCCTATGGTCTCAATACCCATGACTTTGGACCAACAATGTCACCTCCTTGGGCTTTAGTCTCCCTGTAAAGTGTAGACAACTCTTTACTCCCTCACAGTGTTGTTGGGAACATGACATAAGATCATGTCTGTAATGTGCTTGGCACAAACCTGCCCTAGAAGCCCCCCATCCCAGCCTTCTCTCCTGCCCTTGTTCATTCTGCACTGAATTTTTCCCTGGTCCTCCGAGGGACAAAGCTGGAGCTCCATGTCACCTGCCACAATCTCAGCAAAGACATGCTCTGACCACTCAATGACTATGAGACAAGTATTTTGATTTCACATTCCTGCCTTCCCTTTCTTCCTGCACCTTTACCATCTGCTTGGTCAAGCTCAGGCTAAATAGAGCAAAAGTGGGAGGGTTTTGGCAGGATCCATGGCTATGTCCCTAGGAGAGGAAAATTTCAGCCTTGAAATCCCCAAATAAGAACTTGTGTAGGAGAAGGGAACCCAAGTAGGTGGGTCTTGAGGTCTGCTTCCAACCCCTCCTACCACAACCTGCACTGATGAATTATGGGCCAGAAAAACTGGTTTCCAATCTGGCCAGATACCCATTACTACCTGAAATTAGGCAATGATAGGAACTCATTGATACTGATTGACTCAACGACATCCATGTCAGATGTTCAGGATGGCATTTCTCCCCAAGTAGCATGTTATCTTTGGCTGAAAGGACTACACAGATCCACTGACCTGTTCTCTCCTATCCACTTGTCATCTCTTGAAGCTCAGCATTATCTTAACTTCCCAAAAGAGGGGAAAAAAGTACAGAGATGAAAAAGGATGCCTACATCTTAATGTTCCAAAGGAAGGACAGACTTGACTGTTCCAGCTAAATCTGGTGTTTGCTCAGGCAAGCAAAGCTGACAGCCAAGTCTGCCACCTGACTGAGAACTAGGCTGGGACCAGGGATCCCACATTAAGACTGGGTAAAACCTAGAGGGACATCTGACCAAGGATACTGGATCTGTAGTAGGAAAACGTGGACTCCCATCTCATGTTGCCCTGTCAGCTTCTATTTTTGAGAACAATAACTTTGAGCAGACAAGCCTTGCAGAGATGAAACATGAAATACATTTGCCATGCTCCTTGGTAACACTCAGCTATCTCTCTGTTCCTTCAGATCATTGGTCCATGTGTGTTCTCAGAGCACATGCCTGCACTCAGAACCTGTAACACTACATTTGGGTGTTTTAGAACAGTCTGCTCTCAACTGAGAAAAGAATACACTGAAACCTGATTATTCAAAATGGAAAAAGCTACCAGCCACATAGCCACAGGGATTGATTGAATTGGGAATAAAATAAAAAATTTTAAGTTTCCTGTTTTCAGCTTTCAGCTGGTATCTTACCACCCACTGAGCAGTGGTATGTAGAAAAATAAGGTACAAAGCATGATGTTCAGGAAACTGAACACACGCAGAACACAACACTGACTTCATTTGAGACAGCTTTCATTCTGTAGCACATTAGTAATCACGGGAATTAGAAAATGCCCACTCACAATGGATTTTTCCAAAGGCTAATAACAAACAGTGGCTCTCAGTGCTGTACATTTGCAGCCCTGAAACACAGTGATGATGTGTCATTTCTAACTCTCAGCAATTAATATGCAACCAGATGTATCATCATCACAGTCTATTAAAATTCAGAAGCCTATGAATTTGAAAAAGAATGTATCACATGCTAATGCAAACAAAGGAGTCAGAAGCCTCAGAGACCCAGCTCTGGTCCCCACGTCATTTGCAGCTCATTTCAATTACAAAGACACAACAGGGAAAATGAATAGACAATGGCAATTGACTTAAAAGAAAAGAAGCAAATACAAACCTGTGATTTGACTGTTTCGTTTTATAAAAAATGTTGGTTTAGCCATTGGAGAGTCAGTGCTAAGGGGTGCCAATAAAAGTTTCCAGAAGAAACAAAGACAGTTTTGTGATAAAAGAAAAATGTTATTTATTCTTGAGGTTAAGTACTCCAGTGGCAGAAAGGGGCAACGTTCCCACGAGTTTTCTAACACAGGCCATCCATAGATGGGTGGGGTCCTTTAGGAGACACAGGGGGTCTAACTTGGCAAAGATTTCCCTGGAAAAGAATCCTCAAGAGCCCCCAGAAATGGAAGGGAAGGCTCATTTACCTGGCAGGCACTCCTCCTTTTGCACCACCATTTAGGAGTCAGGCTCTGGGCTGCTCCTGAATTTACAAAGCAGGCTGTGAAGTGGGGTGCCAGGAGCCTGCAAAGCCTCTTGAATTACTATTAAACAAATGACATGCTACTTACTCACAGGTTCAAGCAGTTTTCTAGAAACAGAGAAGTCAGCCCACACCTGACCCAGGTGTGACTCTTCTGATTCTGCCTGACAAGTAGAGAAAGAATGCTATACAGAGAGTGGGGACCCCTGCAGAGGGAAGGAAGAGGCACCAAGAGCCATGGAGTGACCCTGTACCAGGTGCTGGCATGTGCACACACAAGCAGGAACACACACGCACTCATCACTCCTCTACTTCATATAGCAAGCCCCATCACCCTATTTTATAGAGAAGCAGGTGTTCATAGAAGTGAAGAGACTCGGCCCAAGTCATTCCCAGTAATTAACTGGCATAGCTGAAATTCAAATTCAAATATACCTGAGTTGAAAGCCCTCCCCGCCACCCCCACACTATCTACCCAGGATATACAACTTCCTTTTATAACATAAAAAAAATAATAGCAATAATACTGAGGATGACTTCATGCCAGACTGTGCCAAAGTGCCTTCTGTGCCTGTTTTCCTTGACTTCTCTTAAGTTAGTACTATCAATACACCCATTTTACAAAGCAGGCAACTGAGGCTCAGAAGGGTTAAGAACCTTGTCTAAGGTCATATAGCCGGTAGTGTGAACGGCAGAGCCAGGACTGAGTGCAAGGCTGCTACTCAGCAAGGCCTTGGTTCTTAGCCACAATGCTGCTCATTTCCTAAGCCAGGGAGGAACCCTTAGGCTAGAAGCAGAAAGGTGATGAAGACTGAGGCAGGGAGTGGAAAAGTAGAAGCTGCTCTTTCAACATTCAAGCCCTGTCACTCTTGGAATCTGAAGCCCCTCTTGTCTCCTCCAGCATCTTAGGGTGGCCAGCCTGGTGCACAGCTGGCCAGCTCAAGTGCACACAGCAGTCAATACTCTCCATTAAGCGCACACCTGGGGAATGATGTGTTATCATCCAGCATCAAGGGCTTGTTGGATGATCAGTTTCCCATACCCAAACTCCCCAATGAAAATGCCTGCTTCCCTACACCCCTTTCCGCTGATTGGCAATCACTGGCTGTATGGTATGGCTGTGAATGACTTGGTCAAACTCAAGTAGAAATTTCTTGCATGCCTTTCTGGTCTTTTTTAAACCCAGGGAAAAAAGTGCTAGCTAGAGTCTGGTCTCAGTAAATACTTACTGATCATCAAAGAGTATTAGGGGTCATTTTTAGTTGTCTAACTCTTTACCAACTCATATCCATCGTGCTGTAGTGTTTCCCCATATTTCTAACAAAGGATCTATTTATGATTAAAGTGCCCTGCTGATGAATAGGGCACGAAGAACTCCCAAAGCAACCTCACCTTCCTCACCATTCCTGGCTCTGTGTACTGAGTAGAGGCCTTGAGGATGGATGACATGTTCCTCATTTTCTGTGACCAGAGTGCCTCTCTACTCAGAGCCCAAACCCCAACCCCTGTGTGAAAGTCATTATGGGAACAGCAGAAAACCACACTAGATATTTTTCATTCTATCTGGCAGGAATGACTATGAAGCGTACCAGTGTGCTTAGAACATCTTTCATTTTTAAAAAATAACACCCAGTGCCAATTCAAATCCCTGGGAAACTGGGTGGGTGTCCCCAAAAGGAAAGAGTGACCTTCCAGCAGACAACTTGATAGGAATGATCATCCACAGCTTCCACTCAACTGACATACATGCAAAATAGGTGCTGCTGCTCCTACTGAGCTGTGGGACACTTGGTCTGTGGGAGCCCTCTGCATGCCCATTTCATCTCTAGGAGTCCCTCAGAAGTCCTCATTTTACAGATGAGGAAACTGAGGCTTAGAGGATGAGTCACTGGTCCAAGGTATCTTGGCTCACAAGTGGCCAAACTGGGATTCCAACGCAGCTCAGTCTGACCCTCAAATCTAAGTTCCTAACCACTACACTCAATGTCTGCCCCAAATTAAAATGCAATCTTGCTCAATCCTTCCCTAAGGGTAAAGGGCAAAAGAAAGAAGGCAGTTAAATGATTTCAGCTGGAACTTTGGAACTAACTTTGAAGGTTTGAAAAGAAAAAGAGATTTTTTTTTTTTTTTTTAGTACAGAAATCCAGTTTTATTTTTTAACTGACCAACATTTAGTCCAGAATAATTTTCTATAACACTTTATGGCCAGTTTTTAATCTATTTAAAAATCTTTAGCCTTGACTGGTGTGGCTCAGTTGGCTGGGTGTTGTCCAGCAAAATAAACATTCAGTGCTTGATTCCCAGTCAGGGCACATGCCTGGGTTGCGGATTCTGTCCCCACTCGGGGCACGTACAAGAAGCAACCAATTGATGTTGCTCTCTCACATCGATGTTTTTCTTCCTCTCTTTCTCTTTCCTGTCCCCTCTCTCTAAAAATAAATAATTAAAAAAATAAAAAATAAAAAATCTCTAATATGTGAATCTTGGTCACATGCTCAAAGTCCAAATTTCAAGTTTAGTCTGTAAGTGGCTGTGTCCAAACTTGGGAACTTATTGCTGCAGAGTTCTAAGCCTGGAATGGCCTTAGAACACTCCTAAGGCACTGTTTCTAAACTCTTGGTAGCTTTATGACAATTTTTTGCAAAATGTACATATCACCTGAGCTATTATGTACTTAATGTTTTCTTAAATTACTCATATTTTACTTAAGTAAACTTGTAAAAATAAGCAATATCACTGCCTTTAAGGGAAAATCACTATCTCTTGCCATCAACGGAAACTAACTTTTAAAAATCAACCCTATTGTTAAATTCTTGTTAGGTACTTCTGCTTGCCTGAAGCTTCAGAGCCTGAAGCCTGTACTTTGTTAAAAAGGAAAATTAGCAAGAGATTGAGAATTGTTAAAGAAACACCTGTTGCCCTGACCAGTGTGGCTCAATTGGTTGAGTGTCTTCAGAGAAGCGAAAGGTTGGTTGTGTAGGAGAGGCAACTGATTCCTGTTTCTCTCACATCAATGTTTCTCCCCCTTTGTTTTTGTTTCTCCCTCCCTTCCCTGTCTCTAAATATATATATATATATATATAGCCCTGGCTGGTGTGGCTGAGTGGATTGAGTGCTGGCCTGAGAACCGAAGGGTCACCGGTTCAAGGTTCAATTCCCAGTCAGGGCACAAGCCTGGGTTGCAGACCAGGTCCCCAGTTTGGGGTGTGCAAGAAACAACTGATTGCTGTATCTCTTGCACATTGATGTTTCTCTCCCTTCCTTCCCCTTTCTCTAAAAATAAATAAATATAAAATCCTTAAAAAAATAAACATATATATAATAAAAATAAATAAAGATATACTAGCTGCAAACTGAAAGTTTCTCCTTGACATAATCAGAAAGGATTGGTAGAAACTTGGAAAAGTAATTAAAAATTATTTTGTGTCTTATCTCTGTATCACCTTGTCCGGTATCACTTGAGCTATCACAAGTGGTATACAACCCACCTTCTGGGAAATAATGATCTAACCCAGTTGAGTCATTCCAGAAACAAAGACTCTGAGGTTCCAAGAAGCTGAGCCTACTTGTGCCCTGTCCCCAGCTAGTAGGGAACTCTTATAAGAATCAGCTTAGAAATGAATGCTGCAAAAGAAACTCAGATGAGCATTTAAGAGTCCTCCAAAGCGAACTCCCCTCATTCCACGTTGAGCCGGAACAAAAGCTCACTTGCCTAGACTTAAAGGCTGGGCATAAAGCATTCAGAGATAACAGGAGAAAACCAGGAGTCTTTAATGATGCTCCCTCCTTCAAAGTTCTCCCATAAGGCACCATCAAACAGTTGAGGTGGAAGGAGGTGACTCTTCACCATGTCTGTGGTTGACACTTAAGCTAGCATTAATTTTTTCTTCTTCAGTCTATTTCCTTCTTCACAGCAGTTTCAGACCCTCCTGCAAGACCACACCCAGAAGTGCTCAAAGCAATCACCAACCAGCAAAGAGGATGGCTGACAAAGTGTGTGAAAATGAACCAAACTGCCAAAACCTAACAGGATATTGATTAGCCACCCACACTCCCTCCCCCACCAGTGTGAAGTGAAAAATAAGGATAGTCTTCACCACTGACCTTTAATAATCCTCTCTGTTTTTGCTTGGGGTTGTTCTTGACCTGCCTGTGTCAAGTGTGGATTATGAAATGTTAGCATTTCAATATAAGATAATACACTTGAGCAGAGAGCTTGCACTGGCCTTGTGTCAGGGCCAAAAAGCACACAAAGGGATGTCTTATCACTTAGTCTCCTTGGCTATTGGGCCCAACTCCATCTCTTTCCACCTAGCTTGTTCCCTTTTCCCTTTTGTGGCTTCTTCCACAATTTGTGGCACCTGCTAAACATTTCACTTTATTTTTTCAAGGTCCTAACATAGGATCTTAGTTCTATTTAACTGAGTCAGGTTGCAAACTTCTAGCAATATCTACAGAAACAGTACCCTCAGGGAAATGTTCTGTTTTTCCTTATATTAATTATCACCTCTGCTGCAAATTAGATCTGCAGAGCTCAGTAAGATATCATTTTAAGGGTGTCATGTACAGGTATAGAAGTTTGAGTCTATCCATTCTTTGTGGGCTTTCTGTTGACTGTAACAGGGATTTCACATCAAATATAAAGACCTTGCACTTGGATCTGCTGGAGTGTAGGCCAGTGGAAGGGCCCGCCTGTCCACTGGCTCTAAGGCAAGGTCACTGTGCTCGATGTTTTGGATATGTTTAATGGGGTTCACTTTGAACACCCCCAAAATAGTGCTGTTTACAAGTGACCTCTCTCAGAAACATGACTGGCTTAAGCCAACATTGAGGCATGCCACGAAGTTAAGGCTGGGCAAGGAGAGACCAACATTTTGGTCTGCCTCCTAATCTCTCTGAATCTGTTTCTTCAGTTGACAGCAAAGGGGACAGACTTTGCCTTGCTCAGCTCCCTCAGCTAGTGTAAGGTTCAAAGGAAATAATGCATGTGATAATAACTGACCACTATTTGAACACTGGTGGCATCTCTATGAATAAGAACTTAGCACAGTCAGAAGGGAGGGGGTGTGCTCTGATTGAAATATCTCCTCCCCACTTCTCTACACCCCACGTTTACACATGCATACTTAAATTGGTTACATCATGTATATAATTAGCTCAACTTTGTTCCTCTTTATTTTTTCCAGGAACACTAGGGTAGACCTGTTTGCTAGTGTGTGATGGCTCAAATGATGCCCCTGACTCTTATGCCACAGGCCTTGGTACATGGAGCCATTCCTTCATTATAGGTCAGAGAGGTTGCTAGCTTTTCTGGCTGGTACAAATAAGTAGGAAAGGATGCTGGACTGAAATCAGACAATTGGACTTCAAGCTCTAGCTCTGCCATTGCTAGCTGTGTGCTCCTGGGAAAACCACTAAACCTCTCTGACTCTTAGTAGCCTCATCTTTAAAATGAGGATAATTATACCCAGGTGAGGTGAAAAATATAAGTGCTTTGAAACCTATAAAATAAACAAACATAAAACGTGAGCATTGTTGCAAATGATGTCCTTATGAACTACTTTGTACAAAGAGCTCCCCCTCCCCTCCCACCAGGAATGGAACACTGCATCCAAAGATTTGAACCTTTTTTTGTCTTTTAATATGCACTGACAAGTTCCCTTATTCCACAGAGAAGTGTGTTATTTCCTTGCAACACCCCCAGCATTGGGTTTTATTATTTCTTTAAAATATTTATGATATCAATTAAGCATGAAATGGCATCTTATTATTATTTGTCTTTTTCATTTCTATAATATCTATTAGAGTGAACATTTTAAATAATGTCGCTTTGGTAGTTCCTATGTGTGAACTGCACTTTTGTCATGGGACATCTTGGAGTATTCTTTTACATCTGTATAAATTATGTATGTGACAAACATATTAATCTTTAGTCTGTTATCTCTATTTCAAAAATCTTTTTCAATGTATTAGTCTACTTTTGTGTAAGAAACATTTTAAGCATAAAAGAAACCTTATTGATGATACACTACCATACAGTGTCTTTGGACTAGTCAATACTCAAGAATTCCAGGCACACTGGAGATGTCCAGTAGAAACAAGCAAGGAAGAAAAAGAGGTTGGATAGTATGTTCCATTTGGAAATGTTAGGGCACAGGCGGCAAACACAAGGCCTGAGGGTCGAATCCAGCCCTCTGCCTTGTTTTATCCGGCCTAGCACCTTGTTCCTACCTGGCAGCAGCACCGAGCTCCTTGCCCCTAGACAAGTAGTTACATTACACAGTCCTAAAGTTACATTCAGCCCTTTGAAGGCAACCTCGAGGCTGATGTGGCCCCCGGTAAAAATGAGTTTGACACCCCTGTGTTAGAGGAATCAGGAATCTAGCCAGGAGAAGACAAGCACCTAGGGGAAAGGACAGAGGGAGAGAGGTAGGAAGAGGGAGAAGGAAAGGGAGAGAGAGAGGGTGGGAGGGAAGGAGGGAGGAAGGGAGGGAGGAAGAAAGGCTGTGTGTGTATGCAGAGTAGATGGGGAGGGAGAGACAACAGTTTTCAAATATTTAAGGGTATAACCCATGAGAAAGCATTACTATATAATATTCAGCTCCAGAAAGCAACATTACAACTAAGAAAGAATTTTCTCATGATCCACACTCAACAAAGACAGAATGTACAGCCTTAGAGGTAATGAGCTCTCTGTCCCTGCAGGTGTTTAAGCAGAGATTGAACGGATCCAGCGTGGATGAGAACTGGGCTCCATATTCTCAAGAGGCCTTTCCCACTCTGAGGTCCTCTAATGCAATGACCCTGGGTCATTTCCTGGAGGCTAGTTTTGTTTGCTTGTTTCATAAATCCCCGGAAAAAAGCCTGTTTTGTTACTCCTTTCCTCCTCATCTTAAGAGCCAGAAAGAAAAAAACATCCAGTGAGTTTACCATAAGGTTTCTGGTTCAGCTTCAATTAACTGACCTTTAGTAATAATAGAGCTACCTTCTCACAAAAGGACACAGTGGCCCAAACATAGAAGGTCCATCACAAGTATTTCTAGACTTACAAAGACCCACTCCTGTTCTAGCCAGTCAAAGCATCAGAAGTCATTCTTGATTAATTTGTGACAGTCTCTTCTAAACTAATAACTTGTGTCAATTCATAAAAAATGGAAGGCATCAGAAACCACTGCCCTTTACTCCTGATGGTGCACCAGCCAACGCAAAAAGATAAATGGCAATGCAGTTGCAGCAATTTCCTCATTTTGTGCATGACCTGTACCTCTTAGCAGTGCTGACAAATTATGGAAGTCAACTGCATGCATATATCACAAATGAAGTTGCTTTTTCAGGTACACACACACCATTAATAACAGTTACATGCACACAGGGCTCTGTGAAATTAGGATATTACCATCAGTAATTTATTTTCATTCAGTTGTTATGAAAACAGTGGCACTGGTCCAGGATTTCATAGGCACTCACAAGAGTGTCTTGAGAAAATGACACAATTTATAAATACCCAGATGGCACTCAGGGCCTTCCAGTTATTGGCTTACTTGGAAGGCTAGTGGTTACTGTAGATAAGCAAAATGACTAATTGCAGAACTAACTGTGTCACCTCCACAGAGCTGAGCACACAGAATTCTGTTCAAGACCAGCCCCTTGCTCTTGAGAAACACAAAACGGAAGTTACCAAAACCCTCCTCAACGGAGGCGTGCAAACCCCACTCCTGTGGGTCCCAGCCAGAAGCATTGGCTAATGGTGAAGTCTCACCCAGTCACCAAGGAAAAACTGGCCTCTGACCATGAGGCAATTTGCTCCAGCAGGAGGGTTCATCCTTCATATGTTATGTGGTGAGGAGACCAGTGATTTAGTCATTTAGAGGCAACGTGATGTGGTTGGGAAAGTACAGACTTCAGGGTCAGACCAGGGTGTAAGTATTGGCTCCTCCATCCACTTACTAGCTCAGCCATCCTGGAAAGGCCACTTACCAAGCTCTGAGCCTAAGTTTCTTCTACAAAAGGGAGGCATTATATCAATACCAACCTCAGAGAATTGTTGCGAGGATGATTAGAAAACCTACAGTGAGGCACCCTACTGTACTGCTGTCCTTAACACAGCACCAGGAAAATAAGATGGTGATCATGCTTCTTAAAATTGTTTTAGGAATCTTTCTGAGATGCAGAGGACTTGATGATATTGGGCACCTCCTATGTGTCAAGCTCTGTGCTAAGCACTGTACACGAATCATCTCATTGATCCCCACTATAGTCCTAAGAGGTAGAACTATTTTATCCGTAGTTTTCTACTGAGGAAACAGGGGCTTAGAGAGGCACAGTAACTTGTCCAACACCATAGTAACTTGTAACACCACTAGTATGTGGTAGAGATGGCACTGGAACCCAGGCAGTCTTATTGCAGAGTCGATGCCCTGAACAATGTACATGTGTAAAGTAATAGAGGAACATATTTTCCTCTAATAAACCTATTTCTAGTTCATGTGCATCCTGGAGGCCCAAGGTCCCCAAGATATTTTTCCATCTAAACAAGACTCAGAATAGTGGCTGGATGACCATAACCAGATCCTATCAGCAAGGGATGGCCTTTACCCAGGTAACCCATGTGGCTCCTCACCCAGCAAGATGTGAAGTCACATGACTCATGGAGTCTACTTATTTGTTTGAAGAAATCCCAGGATTCTAAGTGCAAAAACTCCTTGGAACTATTTCCATGCAGTTGGTTGTACATACTGTCAGTTCAACACTATTTGATACAGATTCCAAGAAATGTGTAAGTTACTGGAAACCAGCTGACCCTTTTAGCTCTCCAGCTGGCATGCAAGGAATACAGTCCCAGGTGCATACAATTTTCACATACACATGTGGACTGGGGCATAAATTATGGCAGAGGGATAGAGTTCACTTTGCTCTCTAGAGCTAAAGCTTAAAGGCACCTTCTCAGTTATATACAGTACTCAAGATTATACATTTAAAAGAAAATATTTGCAAGCACTTTACATGCCTGTTAAGTTTTATATCCCTCCTTCCATTTTTTCTTCACAGAGATAAATACCCTCAGATGATACTAGGTACACAAGTATTAAATACTGGACTAAATCCGTCAGGAAACCTGGCATTGGATCTTGGTTCAGCTGCTGATTTTCTTTGTGGCTTTCTACAAGTCACCTCCCCTCAGTGTCTTTATTCATAGAGAGAATAACATGTGCTTTATATTAACCTTACAACATGGTCAGGTCTCAAGTGAGACACTAGGTGTGGTATTGGAGAAGGACCAGAACTCCATCATTTCTTGATAGACGTCATTCCAAAGGCCACACAAGGCTACTGGATGAGTCAAAAATCAGAACATATAAAAGACAAAGAGAAAAGGCAATGACTATAAATACCATTAACTAAATCTGGCTTAATCCTGACCAATATCTGAGATAGTGAATCTTAAAACCAAAAGTAAGCTGTCCATCAAATTGTCATATATATTCTCAGAAAGCAAACAACAGAAACACCTCTTTGTATTCTCATTAAAAATGAAATGGACCCTAAACACTTAAGACCTTATACCAGGCTCCAGCATCCTTAGCCAACATATATACTCATTTGAGCCTTCTTTCTTTAGGGGAAAACCTTACCATGGGGAAATAGTGATTTTAACTTACAATCAGTATTATTTGTACTAACAGCTTTCCTTTTAGTGACTTGATCAGGTGTTCAGAGTATCTAACATACTAAAAGGACCAGTCCCTCCTGGCATGAGAAGAAAGCACCCAATAAATATAAAAACAGAAATCAATTGAGCAAAGCTGCATCAATAATCAGAAGAAATAAGCTTAGTGATGCTCATGTGATACCACATTTCCCTGTGAAAGTCTACACCCATGGACTAAGCTCCTTAGATTTCACAGTTAATGATTAGAGCCAAAAGGATCAAGCTGGTTATGGGTATTAAAATCGAACATTTGCAACCCAACTCGTACATCCATGTCATAAGAAATACTAGATTAAGAAGCAGTATTATATTTATATCATAATCCATGTAGAATATTTTTGTTTAAAGTAGATATTTTAAAGAAAATAAAATTTTAAAATATATTTTTTCTTGCACTGGAAACCATCATTGAAATTTAAAAATTACAAAGCACTAAAATCTTGAGTAAAAATGTTGTTAATGATTTGCTTTTTAAGAGAATGCTTATTGTTAGACTTTTTACTCAAATGTACTGTATCAAAAGCACATCAATGACACCCACCCCTTAGGGAAGGCCTTTCCCTAAGTGGTCCTCCCTATCACGCTGAATGCAATGACAAAAACGAACACTAGAAGGCACTTGCCCACACAGCTCTGTGCCCACTGTCCTCCTGATAGCAAATGCAGAAGGAACAGCCATTAAACGTTCCATTTAAAGGGCATAGGTACTTTGCTGTAATTGCCTTTGTAGGCCAAAAAGGATTTTAGATTGGACAGTTTTTCTTTTTATTATAACTACATACTTTCTGCAAAGAAAATGATTAATCTTAAAAAATTACTTTCATAGGATCTGACAGTCAATATCTACTTTATAAACAAGTATATAATCATGTTTTCAAAAGGCCAACTAGTGTATGCTGGTTTTTAAACACAAATACTGATGACACCTGCTGGTAGAAAATATATTTTAGTTAACTGCCTATGGAGAAGTGAGCCCTACAAGGGTTAACTGTTGTGTGCACTGATAATGAAAATCAGAAAACTAGCCCCTGAACTCGCTTAGGTTTCTCTTTCCAACTTGGCCTATCGTCACTGTCAGGAAGTGATAAGCCAAATCAATGAAGCTGGAAAACATACCAGACTGGACACCTCTGTCTCAAGGTGTATACAGCATAAGAGATATATCTACTCGGATTTAAACACAAAAACATCCTCAATGGTGGTATCTAAAAAAATTCACCAACTATTTTTGAAATAAATAGCTCCTCCCCCATCCTTACTCCCATACCAGGACAACTTCATAAAATGAAAATGTTACATTATATAATCTGGATCCACCTACCATGAAGAAAATTAATATTTAACATTTGGTGATATATTTCTTTCATCATACCTGTGATACACAGATATATTCATATTCTAAGTAGTATAAGAATAAGAAAGAACTAAGCAGGTGAGTTTTACTTAAGTCTTTCACCAAACTACTCAAAAACACAGGACTAAGTGACAGCAAGAAGAGACTAGTGAGAGCCCAGAGCTATTTTCACTATTATTTTCTTTAACCCAATTCAATTTATTAATTAAACTGGGTTATGCTTTACTTCCCTCCAAAAAAAGTTTGGCACTAGCTTCACTGCTCCTACATTCATTAAATTATGAAGTTCCCATCGAAAAACCATTATATCCATTCCAAGCCTGAACAACCTGAATCCTTGCAGGTGCTGTCCTGTCAAAACTCAAGTAAGACTCCAAACACCACTAGGGCCATAATACTTCCACAGCTGCTGGGAACAAAAACTCTTTGTTAAGATATACAGCTGAGTTGGGACATAGGGTGGGGGTAGGGGTGAGACGTTAGTTTGTGCTCAGCTTACAGAAAGCTGATTACAATTGGAGACTGGAATCTTGTCAGCTCGGAGCAGTTCTTGTTAGAGGCAATGAATCTTCGATGCTGTCCTCCCAAATATACATAACTCAGTAAACCCACACAGCTAAGCAGACCCAAGGGTGCGGAGTGGGCAGAATCCCCAAGAATTCTGTGACAAGGCCAGATACTTTCCCCAGGCCATGGTTAGGGAGAGTGGCAATCTCCCAGACACACACAGCACAACAATGATGAGATGGGTCCTGTGGATTTCACTGTAGGTTGGCCACAGCAAAGTTGCAGTCTAGTAAAAGCAATCGTATTGCTTAAAACCCTAAAAAAACAGAGGGACACTTTCCCTCCAGCTGAACCCAACCTTTAAGGCCAGTGAGCTCTTTGCCAGCGATATATAACACAGGAGGAAAAGCCGACTAAACACAAGCCAGGAGGACTCCCTCACATTGCCCTCAATGCACAGGAAAGTTCCCAGAAAGAGAAATATTTCTAATGTTCCAAGACAGCTTTGCACTTGTCCCAGGAGTTTAATTCATTTTCAGGATCCATGTGGGAGGCACTCGAATTATTATTTCATCCCCAGACCCCTAGCTGAATGGCGGGCAGAAGTGCCATGGCCTTTGTTGCCAAACAGCTAGCTGCAAGGTCAAGCCTAACAGGTGATGTATCCTGAAGGGTCTCCAAGAACCAGCCCCTGCTTCCCTAACCCAGGAAAGAGGAAAGGGACACTTAAAGGGTAGCTCTTTCCTGACGACTGGGTCTGCTGAGGCAGTAGAAGATCGCTCCCTCTACAGGGTCAAGACAGAAGACTGACAGTCTAGGAGCCTTCCAGGATGCCAGGAGGGACGGGGGGAGTGCGGGGGCAAGAGGCTGCTGCTCGCTGGCCAAGAGGAAGAGGGACAGGGACAGAGAGAAGGTGGCTCACCCTTGATCCACAAAAGAGGGTAGGAAGGGAGACAGTGAGAGATGGAGACTGGGAGACACGGGTGTGTGTGTGTGTGTGAGAGAGAGAGAGAGAGAGAGAGAGAGAGACATACGGAGGGAGAGGTGGAAAGAGAAACAGTGACACAGGGAAAGAAGACAGACGGACCGGCGAAGTCCAGGTGGAGGTCCCTACCTCGGCGTCCTTGGCCGGACTGCTGGCGGGGGATACCTCCAGACTGCAGTTTGCCCTCTTGCCTGCGAGGTAGAAGGGGTAATCCTTGGCCACCATGGCGGCTGCCGGGCCTGCCCTTTGGGATGTCACTGCTGACCCGATTCGACCACAAAACTCCCAGGCAAAAGGGGACCCCAGCTCCACGGTGCGGGCGGCGGCGGCGACGACTCGGAGACTGACAGTCGGCTTCTAGCCTGAAGGTACCCAGCCCCGGCGTTCCAGCAAAAGGGGGCGGGGCCACGGCCGGGCCCGCCCATCTGGGGGCGGGAGCGGGAAACTTCTCTAGAGCGCCCAGGTGCCGCCGGGCGGAAACCCCTCAGGGCGTTGAGGGTGCAGTTGTCAGCCTCCGGGCCCGGGGCAGCTGCGCTGGACCCCGGCACTCCCTGGGTGAAAGAAGCCGCCGAAGAGAGGGCAACGGGAAGGGCCGGGCGGAGGGAAACAGCCGGGGGAAAAGCCAGCATTGTGAAAGCCCACAGTTCCTTACTCCCAGCTAGTCTCCCCTCACACACATTTTTAAATGAACGCCTTTAGAATAGAAGCTACAAACAGTAAAATGCGCCCAATTTGAGAGTACAGTTAGTTGAGTGTTGACAAATACAAACACTTGTAACTACCTCCACAACGGCGACACAAAGCATTTCCACCACTTCCAAGAGTTCCGCGAAGCCCTTTCCTCAAATATGAAGAGGCTGCCTGCCCCCCAGAGCAGTCAGTGACCCGGCTCCACTTCACCTTACTGGAAAAAACACATTGCAAATGCCCAATAGGCATTTACATGGTCATTTGCTGCAGCCCAATCTGGGCAGTAAAGAGCAAACCGCAACTGGAAATGGCTAATATCCATCAATAGGGAATATTTAAATAAACTCTCCTCATTATGGAACACCACTCAACAGCAGTCAAAAAGAAGATGGGTGGGTATATGGGTCTGAAGCGGAAAGATCTCCAATGTATGAGGTTCAGTTAAAAAATAATTACAGAGTAAGCACAGTAATACCATTTGTGTTAAAAACACATCTACAGAAGAATACTTTATCTTCTCTATAGAGACAGGCATGTAGGTATACACCACTGAAAACCAACCAGAAGGATCCACAGCAAAATCATATTATAAGCTCTTGGAGCTGAGGGGAGGCAATCAGTGCCAGAGGGTATCTGGCATTAACAGATTAAAGATAACAGACAAAGGAGACTTTACATTCATAGCTAATGTTCTTAAATTTTTTTTACAAGAAAATACATTCATGTGTTACTTGGGAAATTAGAAATTAGTTTTTAAATATTAAAATGATCATTACCTCAAAAGTTATTTTGTAGACTGCACTGTTGAATTTTTCCCCCTTCCTTATCAAAGTCATGGCCACAATGGGTGGTGGTTTGGGGAGATGATGTCTTTTGTTTCGACTTCTTCAGTGTGCAGGAGGTAGTGGGAATGAAAATATCTAGTCCCTGTTTCAGTGTTCTCTGCTTCCAGCTGAAGCCAGAATTTGACAATTCCTACCTTCCAGACAGGAAACCTCACAATACACAACTCTTTCATCTCAGGTACCAAACCCACACCGTGGTAGTAAATTCACCCAGTTCCCTACCCAACTAGTGTAGACAAACTGCCTTCAGAAGCAGGGAGAATCTAGCCTAGTTTTGCCATCCTCACTACTGCCACAAATGTGAAGGAGGCTTCTGAATGAGTGGGTTCCAACTGAAATTGAAGAGAGCTCCTGAATTTTTTTCTCTCAAATATGGACCATAAAGTAGTGATAAAGACGTGGTGGAAGAAGAGGTTTGGGATAGGAAAAGAATGCCTCAGGACCACTGATTTCTCCCACCTGTGTTCCTGAACCCAACTTTGTCCTTTTAGCCAGAGCTGTGCCAATGGGGTGCTTACCCAGATGCTCCCCACAAGCTTGACCAAGTTTGGTGGGAGAGTGAAGGGAACCTCATTTCTAAGGGCACTCAACCAAAGCAGCCCCTCGTTAATTCTGCAGCCAAAGCAAGGGCCAGGAGGCAGTGAGATGCCTCCCTTAAGGCTCCCCTCATTGCCAAGAATAAGCTGAAGCACCTGCAGCTTCTCCTCATTTCCTCCTTGCTTTTCTGGTTCTCACTGGCCCACCATCCCATCTAGAGGATTCCGCCAGCAGCAGCCCTTCAGGGACGGGCTTTGATCCCTGGTGGAGCTTGCTGGGCCTTGTCCTCCAGTTGGGAGGTGTACTTCCAGCACTTGGTGAAGAAAAGAGTGATCCCAGGAAACTACAACAGCCCTAGGACTGGACTACTCACTACAGGATCCCCAGGGCCAAGCAGGAAGTTCGACACACTGTAAGTCCAGTATAGTAATAAACTAACCCTAAAGAAGGAAGGGTACTTTAACCTCACGTTTAAGTACAACTATCATAGAGCAAAGAATAGTCATGTTGGTTGATGAGAATGCTTCTATATTCACTCTCTCTTAAACATTTTTATTTGCCCCTCCTTAAAAGATTTGGACCTAGAAAAATCAATCAACATGCACGGCCACAAAACATATGTGCAAAGTTACATCTTTTCTACCATACATGCTGGGAGGGGTGCAGAGAGAAGAGATATTAATTTATAGCTAATGACCATTAATAATTGAAATAGTGATACAAACAAAACAAAAGAAACCTAAGCCCCCAAATGAGTGTGAAAGCTGGGAATCTGGAGTTCCCTCAGGAGGTCTGATGCTTCCGAGCTTCTCATAGCATGATGTCTCCACCATGAATAGAATTCAGGTGTTTAACACACTCATTTTCTTTTCTTTTTTTTTTTTTGGTACAGTAAGTCCTATAAATTGAAGCTGGCAATTTTGGGTATACACAAACCATGTATGTGGTCCTTTCCTTAAGACAGTTAAAGGATTTTCAAGAGTATTTTTGATCCCATGCAATTTCCACCTTGTACCCTGACTTCAGAACCTTTCCAGTATGTGATGTGCTGCTTCCAGATTTGGGGTTTGGGCAGTCTTCCTAGGATTCCAACCAGGGGTGTCTGTAACCAAAGACTTTGTCAGAAAGCAGGTTGTTCTACAGAAGGGTTCTCAAGCACATCCCTGAGGCTGGTGTCACAATTGAGTGAAGCTGGCCCAACTCTGCAATGCTGCCCAGCTGAGTGGGCCCCAGGAGCCCAAATTCCCCATCCTGCCTGTGTGTGTGTTTATGGGCTTAAGAACAACACTGCCCTAACAGTCAGCTTCACTCAAAGCAACAGCACAAAGTGGCTTTCAGAACTCGCCTTCGGCACAACGCGTTATAATCCTATAAAATGCTTCACAGGCGGGAAGTGTTCCCCACTAGCCAGAAGCCTGGAGACTGAAATAAAGAAGTCTGTTCTGCGTTTCCAGGACTGTTGCCAAGAGCAGGGCCTGTGTTCTTGCCTGGGCGGAGCGGGGCTCATTTGTGCTGCTGATGGAGTGATGGGTCTCCACACATAAGCCCACCACTGATTATTAGCTCTTTTTAGATGAGCAGACAGCCAGGCATGGCTGGAAGACCATCAATCAACTCCTCAAATCTACTGCCATGACTGTGAGCAGAACAGGCCCAGCATGTGGTGAAAACTTCAGAAGTTAGAAAAGTTGTGACAATCTTCTCAGCCAATGGGACAATGCTTTGTCCTATCAGCATTATACTTAACACTAGGATTTATGTGTTCTTTTTACTAAAGCCTCATTTGTTCATTGATTTGTTCATTCATTCATCAAATAGGTAAGAATGTTTACTACAGATCAAGTGCTCAATTAGCTAAATTTTTCCCCTCTTCTTCTCCACCCATTCCTGAACCTCTATGCTAAGAAGGTGTGTAATACACACCTGCTCAAGGAACATGGTTGACTTTAAAACATGGCCATTCAACTGTAAGCTCTGCAGGGAGGTGTGCATTTGCAGAGGGAGCTCAAGTAACACTAGCTGATCCTCCAGAGCCTAGCCTTCAGATGCGTGCCTGCTTCCTTGGCATCTGGAGCTATCTCTTCTGTCACTGCTAGTGTGAAATGGTCATGTAGATACATGTTGGACACACATGTGTACCAACACCTCCCCCCCTCCCTGCCATTTGGGCGACATTCCCAGTTAATGACCCAGCTCCCTCTCCTATTTGCAACTTCAGTCTTGATGGGAAAGGGGATTTAAAAGCCTGGAGAAGTTCTGGCAGTGAATTCTGAGAGACCGGGGCTATGGTTTACTGCCAGACAGGTAAAAATGGCACAATGAAGCACTGATGATATCTAAAAATCATACTCTCCCTCTGCCTGGGGTTGTCTACTGGCTTCAGGACTGCCTTATGAAAATACATCCCTAGATATTCTAAAGCTGGAAGGCTTCATTCTTGCATTCTCTTATTAAAGATTTCATTTCCTGAAACAAGTCCGAAAAACCAGTTACTTGACAGAATTTTTCCCTTGCTCCCAGGACTGAGCTAATCCTGAGGATTATTAACTATAATGCAAAAATAATCAAGACTTTATGTTGGGGGGAAAAAAGAAAGAGAATGAATATCTGTTTTGTCCTGATATGCCACAGGCAGGTGCATTCTCTATGCTCTGGTTCATTACAGTAGTGATTCTCAGCTGGGGATGATTTTAACTCCTGAGGTGACATTTGGCAATGTCTGGATAGACTCTTCCTTGTCACTGGAGGAGAGTGCTAGTGGCATTTCATGGGGAGAGGCCCAGGTTGCTGGTAAACATCCTATAATGCACAGGACAGCTCTCCACTACAAAGAATTAACAGGTCCAAAGTGCCACTAATGCTACTGTTGAGAAAACACTAAAGAGAGAGTAGAGCTCTCTCTTTATGGCATCAGAGCCAGAAGACTGTTAGTTTTGACCTCAAGGATATTTTCACTTTTGACCTTGATCACTGATTGAGGTCGAATGTTAGCTTAGGCATGGGGGAGCAAAGAAAAAAAATAGTCGAGTGCCAAGAAGCCTCAGAATATTGACATGCCTAGAATCTTCCTCTGATGCTCAAACTTGACCCTTAACTGAATGACAGATTTCATAAAATATGAAAAGGAAAGGAGAATAAAGAAGAATATGGGAGTAAAATGGGATGGGGGACAGAAAAGTATCTTAAACTGCTTTAGATATTAAAAATGCACTCCAAAAGACCAGTAAAAATGAAAGTTTCAGTGAAAGACAATACTTAAAGAAGAATGTTTCAAAGCTTGGTCTTTCCCAAGACTACCTTTACTACCATATTTAATTGTTTTGGGGGGCAGAAATGCAATCTCAGTAATGAAATAAAAACCCCAAAGAGTTCAATTTATCCTTTTTTTAATATGTACACTATTTCTGGCTGCACAGTGTGTACAATCAGAAACCTGTCTTCATCCATATTTTTCAATAAGAATCCTGATTAGCTGATTTCTATCAACAGGCTTGTTTTGCTTAGAGAATCTAAGCCAGCCCCAACAACATTTCCTGTACACTATTAGAGGGTCTTTGAACTTTATGGATAGTCTGCATTTGTTTGAGAGTATTTCATATTTTTTAACCAAGAATTCAACAAGCTTGTTATACTTCAAAATTATTTATTCCCCTTACACTACAGCTAATGTATGCATCATGTAGGCTTTTTTTTTTTTTTTTAAGACTAACAATTGCAAAAAGAAATTAGAATCTAAAATTCTAGCTTTGGGTAGTGGAAGTGCTATCAACTACAAACTCAGCAATCAAAGTACCACATTTCATCAAAACTAAGATGCCAAAGACTATAATATGTGCTATTATTGTATGTGCTACCAGGAAAGAAAAAAAATGCTGCCAATTAAATTACAGCACATGATCAATTGTACATCCCAATTCCAGAGAAGTTAAAATGTGGGGGAGGTATGCATAACAGTGAAAAATAGCAGTGTTTATCCATCTGACTGGGATTTGAAAACACACATTTATAGAAACATGACTTCTTGGAATTCAGGGACAATAATTCCAGAGACTACCTGCAATGAAATCAATGGAGAAACTCATCAAATCCATATCCTCAGGCCCCATTTTGGGTCCATGGAATTGGACTCTTTAGCAGTGGACTCCAGAAACTTGGGTTAGAATTATCAGCAAGCCCAATAATGAACCTGGGCCCTTCCTCCAGAAATACTCTGATCACAGTTCCTAAAGTCAGAGATGCCTAGGGGTAATTAGCTCAATGGCTGTAGCATCAAAATCCAGAATGGCCATGGGAGCTGCTGATTTGCTCATCCAGCACTGAGAACTGTAAGTTCTAGACAGCCTGCTATATATGTATGGGTACATCAGGGATATGATGAAAAATATATAAGTCCACACTTAAAGTAAACTATCAACTGAGCCACCCACCAGGAGATGTGTTCTGGCTCTTGGGACTTGATTTGCAATCTGGTATCCAGAGTTCCAATTAAAAACATGCTTATCTTCATAGCCAGGGGACACAACTGTATTTAAGTTTTTAAAAAATTAGCTGTAGCAGTAGAGAATGGGAGGAGGGTAGTTGGCTAGAGATGCTTACTTGAAAAAGACCTAGGGCTGTGGGGAGAAAGGGAGGGGGATGGGTGTGGAGAGAACCTTAATTACAGAGCCAGTCAATGAGCAGAAGCAGACTCCCAGCAAGCATATGCCTCACTCATCTGTTAGGAGTGGAAGTCAGCTAGTTTGTGCTCGAGAGACCAGCTGAAGTATTCCTTGAGCCTCCGACAACACTGCAGAGAGGTTAAGAGGTGCGGGTTCACTGAGCCCTTTGGTTCAGTGGGTGCTGAGTTATGGCAGCTTCTGCTGTGTTTGAATTTTTTTTATCTCACATCCAAAACCAAACTCAGCAATCACAGGGGTCACATGCCCACAATTCTGACTGAACCAAGTGCCTTAGCAACAGAAAGCTGAACAAAAGCACCAGTCTCTGGTTTACCAACTTTATCACTGTCTGATCATTTAGTTCTTTGGCACGACAAGATCAACCACCAGATGACTTCCTGGGTAATTCTTCTCATCCAAGCCTGCCTTCGAGCCCCAGGCGAGGAGAACCCTTGCTTTGTGCCCCCCACAGTGATGAGAACCTCTCTTTCCCCAATACTCATTCTGCTCACAATGACTGATTTGATACGCTTCCATTGCCCAACAACAGCCAGCTACAAAGGCATAGGGACTGTATTCTATTTTGCTCACCACAGTGACTCCAGCTCCTTCTATCATGCTGGCACGTGGGAGAAGAATCTGTATTTGTTGAAATGAAAATTAAATTGAGATGAGACTAATCAAAGAACATCTCATAAATCTAGAGAAGAATATTTTCAATAAGAAACAAAAATTTCTCAGATGGGACCAAGAAATCATAAGCATAATACTGCAGTTAAAAGGAATTTTGAACAGTACACCTGGGTCCCTAATGTTTATCGTCTCAAAGAGTCCAGAACTCACTGAAACCACTTTGAGAGCCAGCTCTTGCAGTATTAGGCTATGTGGCCCTCTCGGACGTCCCTGAGAGGTTTGGGTTCCCTCCAGCTTTTTGCACACACCCAGCAAGTTACACTAATTCCTAAACAAGGTGGACTTGTCAGGAAGACTGAAACTCTGGTGGCAAAGGTATGTCAAATAGTTGGTGTTCAGGGACACCTTGTAATGTACTCATCTGCCCTCTTCCTCCCTCCAAAGGCACTTTCTTCTTTTTCCTTCTCTAGATTTTTGATGCCAGATTAAACTCTAGAATTTTTGCTTCTTTTCAACTTGCCATGTTCCTATCTAGTGCTATTTATATCAAAACTTGAGTCTCTTCAGTTGGGCCCAGAGGAACAGACTTTTAAGGGTTAGGGGAGATTTTTGCCTGTTTCTGCAAGATTAAACATGGTGCTTATCTAAAGTGCCCAGGCTGATGTAAAATTGTGGACTCAAGGACTTTTTATACAAGGAAACTGCTCTGCTGGCTCCTCTACCAAGAGAGGACCATGGTCTCCCTGTCTGGGCATTCTCACCTGGAGTATTACATGCTTTAGGAGCTCATTTTGGTCTAATAGTGCAGTACATGGTGAACAAAAAGCATTTGTCATTTGAGTGGAGGGAGGGAGGTAAGAAGGTCTGAGAGAATTAAAATTGTAAAGCCAACATCACGTGGCTTCCTCCTTGAACTTTAATAACCCAGTGCTGCCTGCGGCCTCAAAAAAACCAAATGCAATGGGTAGGTACAAGGATTGCTCTGGTGCCAGGAAAATGCAATAAGACATAACTTTTACAAGGTAAGCAATGAATAAATGCCCTGCAGGAACAAAAAGCTTTTAACATCTCTGAAATTGGCAGCCAGATGCCTGAAATTTTGGTTCATTGCATCCAAAACACACAACAGATAGGACCACCTTCCTTAAGATGAAGTCATCTTCTAGGACAAACAATAGATGAGGAGGCTGAGTTTTTATGATGCAAGGAAGGAGGGGAATTAGATCAGTATTTTCTATGCCACAGCAAGACCCACTTTAATGCATGTTAGAGGTTTTCCACATGCTGGGCAAATTTTCTAGAATATTTTTAAAGGGAAACATTCTGTAGACTACCTTGGTTTCTCCCTGGGTCAGGGAGGGATCTGATTCTGTCCCATGATGTTCCTAAGAAGATCTGAAACTAGAGCTCTTCACGTGTATTCTGCTATTGTTCTGAAAGGCAGCATGGGGTGTCTTATTATGCTATACCCCCAGAAGTGTTAAAGGAAGTGGCTGTCACCATAACTCAAAAATAAAAATGAAAATGATGCTGGCAGAGCTCAAAAACCAAAGGGATCAGCATTTTGCTTTAGTTTCCTGTTCATAAAACTTTATAAAAACAACCCACCCATTAAAGAAAAAAGTCTACAACAAAACAATAGCTCATTATTCTCTTCCTAAACTCTTGCCTCATACCACTCTGCAATTAGGTGCCATCACATTTCCTGAGTTATGGGCTCCGAATACCACATCCCTTTCCTCCCTTCCTTGCCCCTACCCCACCTGGCATCATTCCTGAATTTAAACACTTCTCCAGTTTATGGGCTCAGCAGAGAGAGGCCAGCATTCTCCCTCTTACCTGACCAGAGGAGGCCAAGCTCCTGTGCCAGCTCAAAGCAGGACTAATGGAGGCTTCCTTCCCCCAAAATCATTTTCATTTCCTATAGAAACTTTTAATATGGAAAGTGCAAAGTTACAAAGTGAAATAAAAAAAAATCCTACAGATTGCTCCAGTAAACTGAAAAATATTACAAATTCATTGCCTTGTGATATTAATTCCTGAAGAATAAGATATTGCCCTTCCACCCTGGCTCTTAAGTAAAAATTTATGGAACATAGAATACAAGCTCTAGAATAAGAAGCTTGGATGCAAATACCAACTTTTCCACTTGCTTTCTACAGCACTATGGACAATTTCTTTAACCATGCCAAACCTCAGTTTAATCATCTGTAAAATGGGGCTCTGAGAATTTTAAGGCTTTAGTGAGATAAAGCATATTAATAGTTTACTGAGATAACACATATGTCAGCATTTTAGGTACAAGGTAAGCACAAAATCTACATTGTTATTACCTTTCTGGTACATAAAGCATCCTACACCCTTTTGTCTCAATAAATTAGAGGAAAAGATAGAACTTGGGGATTCTTTTCTACCATCCTTGCTTCTAAAGGAGTTAATGCTTTAATTTAATTCCATGATTTCAAATACTGATTTAACTATTGGGCATATATAATAGAGGCAGCACAGTGAAGAGTGGAACTGACCTAAATTTGAAGACATAGGGTCTAATCCTGGTTCTACAATGAACTTTGCTGTGTGAACTTCAACAAGTCAATTAAACTCTTCGAGGTGTAGTTTCTTGAACTATTAAATGAGATTTAAATAGAAAGGCTTTTCTTCTGTGATTCGATAAAACAACGACTGAAGTGTCTATGAGGTATTGTCTCAATTTTATGCTATTTTATTTTAGGAAAGAAAATAAAAATTGTAATATTTCTGACAAAAGCATTCTGACGAAAGCATTAAAATGTTTGGTATAGGCAGCCCATTTTGGGGGTAGGTTCAGTATTGTCATATTTTATCGAGGGCTCAACAGAAGATTCAGCTCGATGTCCTCATTTCTTAGGAAATGCATAAGCATATAGATTTATTTAATATTAAATACCCAAGAAAACAAGGTTGAAACAGAGGTAATATCAACTATGAGCAAAGACACACTGAAGAGAAAATGCATCAAGACTACAAACAGAAAGGAACTGGCCTAAAATATACTGTCACTTAAAAATAAGTACTTGGCCACATGGTGCCTGTGTTATCTGTATGACAGCATTTGGTTCCTACTGTGTCTTCTTCCTACAGGCCTGTTATGACAATGAGAGCTCTCTGTTCCTTCAGTGACAGTCTTGCTGCCTTATGGATTTCTCCCCAGTCATAACTTCCTTTCTGCCCTTCAAATAGGCTGCTTACGTCCAAGCAGCAGGACTGAGGCCAGTTCTGTTCTGAAAGCAGCACACAGATGGCTGCTGGCATGAGCTGAGCGCCAGGGGCTTCTCAAGGCTGAGGGCTCTGTGAACCCAGGCCACACAGCCGATGCAAAATGCTTCTACTGATGTCACACATTTAAAAACTCACAACTAAAGACAAAGATACATGGCAGCAACTTCGAAAGAGTGTCCTATAGATAATAAATGAAATAGAATTAGCCAACAAATCATAAGCTTCATTTTCTTTAACATCTGTGTCTCCCACTTGACTGTAAGCTCCACACGGGCAAGAATCATGACTGTCTTGTTCATGATTGTATCCCCAGCACTGAAAAATGCCTGGCAAAAAATGATGACCAGAGCTAATGTTGACTGAGGGTTTGCTCTCTGCCAGGCACTCTTCTTTGAATTTATAGGATGTATCTCAGGTAATCTCACAATAATCCAACAAGGTAGAAACTTCTGTTTATGGAAAAACTGAGGCACATAGAGTTCAAGCAACTTGTCCAAAGTCACAGAGCTAATGAGTGGCAGAGGCAGGGTTCAAATGAAAGTACTTTGCTTCCAGAGCCTGCATTTTCAATTATGAAGTGGAATATTAATTTTTGCAGGCTATTAGCAACTTAGCAGGTATCCTAATGCCGAAGACTATGATGCTGAGGGTCAATAATTCAAGCCTATTAGATATGATTGAAAGAACAAATGAGAGTCAGGAGACCTGGGTTCAAATCTTAGCCCTGGACTCCTACACCAACTTTGGTCAAGTCCTGTGAGTTCTTTGTTCAACAGTTTCCCCTGCTGGTTAATACAGGGTTGGATGGTCACTCAGGTCCCTAATAGGTGTAAATCCCAAATGCTAGAATCACCTTCGACATACTCTTACATCCAGACAACTGCAGATCACACAAGTGTGCTCCTCCATCTTCCTATGAGGGAGAACCATAAAATATCCTCAACAATTGAGCGAGTTACTCAGTCTCTCAGAGCCTCAGTGCCCTCATCTGCAATTAGCACATAATAGCACCTACTTCAAAGGGTGTAGGTGAAGATTAGAGAGAAGCCAGGTAAGGGGCTGACACATAGTAATAATTTCATAAACAGTAGCTAAGTTATTATGGTCCCAAAGAAAGCTGGGAGGTAAGTCTGGAGGTGGAAAAAAGTCTCAAAGCCCAGGAGTCAACCAGCCCATTAAAAAGACAGCACCGAGACAAAGATTTTAAATAATTTCTAAGAGTAGAGTGCCCAGAGCAAAATTCCACATTGGATTCTCTTTCAAAAACTGGAGTACTGCAGACAGGTTTGAGCTGACTTTGGATAGAACAAAAAGGAACCATTGTGATTTGAGGAGCTCACGTGTGAGGCTGGAATGCTAGAAAACAATGCTCCATGCCAGGCCTGTACCAAGCACATGACATATATTGTCTTACTGAGTCCTCACAATCTGCTGAAGATGGTACTTTCTCTGTTTTATAGATGAGGGCATAGAGGCTCAGAAAGGTTAGGTAATGTGCTCCAGGTCACACAGCTACTAGTCCACGCTAGAACTCAGTTTGCCTGGAACACTGATGGTCTTAACCACAATGCTGCACCCCCTTCCCAAAGATAGAATATTGTGGGTCTCAGCATGCCCCACATCCACAGGGAAGCAATCCTTGTCCACAACATGTGCAGGTGGCTTTATGTGTAGGATATGTGTGGGCTCAAGCAGCCTTGGGTTTTAGTCCCTTTTAGTCCCATAGATTCCTGGGAGCTGTAGACAAATCATCTGATTTTCCTGGGTCCTGTTTTTATCAAACAGAATGTCACAGATTACAGTTTTTCAATCCAAGTCTTGTGGAATATTAACTACTTACATTTTACATCCAGGAAGTCAGAGATAAAAAAGCCAAGACATGAACTGACCCTCTCTCATGATATCTTGGTTGGGGGAAGTAGTGGAATACATTTGCATGTAAACACAGAACTGGGTGACTCCTCAATTCCCTTTCATCTAGAAAATTCTCGAAATTCTACTGAATGTTATGTGATAGAGGAAGAGAAAGGGGAAGAGGGATACTCACTGGAATCATGCGGGAAGTAGCGGAGGCTCCTCTTGAAGTTGTGTTTATATACCAACAACACTGTACATACTTAGCTTGTAAGTTTATTTGGGATGCTTTGGGTACAGAGAGTGGTGGAGATAATGAAGAGGAAAGCTAAATCTCTCCTTTTGAAATGACCACTATGGCACACAGCAAGCACTCAATAGATGTTGATAGAATTGACTTCAAAGGAAAACAGACTGGGATCAAATTGATAGAAGATGAGCTGCTGCAGAAGATGTACGAATATGTCAAAAAAGGCTAACAATGTCTTTCTTTTGTTCCCAGCCACCCACTTCACCATAAGCCATTTTCAAACTAAAGATCAATTCTTTTTCGTGCAAATGAGCACACTTCTCCCAGCAGGATAACCACAGGTAAATCTTCCCCCTGCCTCCATCCCACGCATTTGGAATCTGAACAAAGGTAAACTGTCTGGGAGCTAAAGAATTCTTCTTATTTTCAATTGTATCATTGCCCAGGGTAGCGACAAATATTGTTTTATGAGTTTCCAGCTTAGCTTTAGAGCTCAAAGGATAAAGTGTTTCCACCAGAAACAAAAAGGAGAAAGGAAAGAAAATAAGAGAACCAAAAAATTTAAGCTATTTATATATGGCTTTAAAAAAAATTCAAACAGCAGAGTCTTTTCTTCCCAGGAAAGATGACAGTGTGCTATAATCTCAGACAATTGTTACTGGCTGAAGTCTCCATATAGAGATACCAGGAGTGATAATAACCTCAGGGAGTTCTTTTTGTACTTTTATTCTAAAAACAGGATTTCAGAGAAATCTCAGTTCATCTGACTCCTAGCTGATGTCTCTTCCATGAACTCAGGTTGCCTCATGAACCATGTTCCCATGATAGACACACACACACACACACACACTCACACACGCTGGCACATAATAAGTTCTCCATGCATATTTGTTACCAAGAAAGAAGAAAGAAAGAAAGAAAGAAAGAAAGAAAGAAAGAAAGAAAGAAAGAAAGAAAGAAAGAAAGAAAGAAAGAAAGAAAGAAAAAGAAAAGAAAGAAAGAAAGGAAAAGGTTCAGAAGATATGTACTGAAGGCCACCAACATGAGTGGATTGATTGGCTGATATTTAAAAAGTTTTGTGTCTCTTTGAACTCAAGTGCAGAATAGGCCCCCGCTCCTCCCTCTCTGCTTTTTCAAATATCACCAATTATCCTAGGCCAAGTTTTTCACCTGAGAAGCCTTCCCAAATCAACCCAGCCCACAGGAGATGGTTCCTCCCTGAGGTCTAACAACTCTTACTACTATAATACCACTCATTAATCGTGTTTTGCCAGGTGACAACTTTTGAAATTACTTGACTTTCTACAGTCATATAACTTTTCTGATTATCTCCCCATCTAGAACTCCTGGAGGGCAGGGCCTCTCCACACCTACCTCTGGATACATTCTTAGGGCACTGGAGCAAAGAAAGAATGACTTCCAGAGCAATGGCTACTTACAGCTAATATCATTAGTTGTTCCTATGATCAACTTCTTCCAACTAGTTTAATGGTCAATTGAAACTCTGTGCTGTTCTACTGCCTGGGGAGGCCAGTGATAATTGGTATCTGGTCCACTGTATAAGACTCTACTTAGGGACGGCCTGTAAGGATGTGTAGTCCCCTCAAATATCCCATTAAAATTAAGGAAAATACTTACCAAATATCCAGATCTGCTCACCAGTTTACAAAAAATAGGAGGATAGAGGGAAAAGTAAGGCCACACTATGAGAAAGTAATCCCTAAATCCAGAGTAGAAAACATTTCACATGACAAATGACCTGGTTTCAACAACAGATGAACAGCATGGGGAGAAAAAAGAGGGAGATGGAAGTTTTACAGACTGTCAACCATAAGAAATGGGTGGAGCGTGTTTGGATCCTGATTCCAACATGCCAGCTGTACAAGGACCTCTTTGAGACAAATTAACAAGAATTTCCTAATATCACCTAAGATGCACTCCCAAGGCAAATTTGAATTTGGGGAAATTTGACTTTGGACTAAATATTAAATGATACTAAGAAATTCTTAGTAGTCCTGTAAGTGTGACAAGGTATGGTGGTTACGTAAAACAATAAAATGTCCCTATCAGGTAGAGTTGTATACCGAATAATGAGAAAAAGCGTACGATAACTGAGGTTTGCTTAAAGTACCCTAAAAACAGTGCACTGAGCCTGGGGAAAGGATAACCATTGTTGATGTGGGATGCTGGGTGAGTGGAGGTGCTAATTATACTATTCTCTCCACGTCTCTAATGTGGGCAGATCATAAGTTATCATGTTTAACATACTAAATTACCTAACTTGGAAAATTATAGGTTCCAATGCTGGTGAGGATAGAGTGAAAATGGCACACCTAGAATTGTTGATGACAGTAAAAAGTGTAATATCAAGAGATGTCAGTATGTACCAAGAGCAATACAAATATGCAAATGTTTTGGCACAGTTTTCCTATACGTGCGAATTTATCAAAAGAAAACATTTTCAGTGCATAGTCATTTGATAATGATGAATTAGAAATAATAATAGACTAGCTACTAAATATAGATAATATGCTAATTGTTTGGAACCATGTCAAGTGCTTTAGATACATTATTCTCCTCCAAAGAACCCTTTGAGGAAAGTATGGTTCTCCCAGTAAGTCCCTAAGAGGCACAACTAGCAAGTGGCAGAGCAGGAAATATGGGTCAGGCTGGCTCCAGGCCCTGCACTAAGTTACCCTGAAATCCCAGTGTCGAACAACAGGGGATGTTTAATCAAATTATAGGACGTCCACTGGATAAACACTGTGTAAACATTGACAAGTACACCTATGAAGTCAAGCCACATAAATACTAAGTTAAAAATGCAAGAAGAAAACATGATGAGGGTACCTATGCAATCTGAATATATGTTGAAAAGCTTGGCAGGGAAAATACCCAAAGTAAAAATCATGGTTGTATCAGAAAGGAGGTCTCCTAATTATGGGCCATGTGGTTGTATTATTTTCATAACGAAAAAAATTAAAGGGGAGGCTCCTGAGCTGAGGTGTGAGACCACTGCTGATGCAGCCAAGGCATTTTGGTAGTGGGGTTTCCACAAATGTGGTGTACATCAGTTTCTTCAGATAAGTTTATTTTTTCTTCTTTAGAAGCTTACCCAAAACTAAAGAAATATTCCTCTTCTCCTGCCCCTGCCTCCCCCCCCACCAATATCTTTCCAATGAATTCTGCTAGGAATTCACCCACTTTGATCTGAAAGCAAGAATTATCCCATAGTTTCCTCTTGCGGCAGAGGCCAAGAAAGGAAACAATATAAGATAGACATCTTAAATATGCCCCAAGAGGAAAAGAAGACAACAGTATAAATGAACCTATGAAGAACTGTTTTATGATTGAGGTTCCCTCTGAGACTTGTGAAATCCTCTCACAGGTCATTTTTCATTTGCATAACTGAGAAAAGCACCAGAAAACCAGAAATCCAGTTCTCCATTTTATCAAGGTCCAGCCCAGGCGCATCCTAACTGCAATCTACCAGACTGCTAATCACCTCAAAATCCCACCTGGTGGCTTAGCATCCTGGACTCTCTTCTTCCTCCCCCTCACTTTCCCTGGACAGACACATCTAATCTGCTCCCAGAGACAAGTTCATGGTGAGACTATGTACTTGGAAGTGCTTTGGAATCTACGAAATGTTCTACAAATGAGAGGTTATCCTGATTAAAAATCTGCTACATGCCTGTGTGTGTTTCTTTGGCCATAAATGAATTCCAGAGACATTTCTTGGGGAGGGAAAAACCAACTAAGTGGATCCCCAGATTATTTTAACTGCTAGAACCAGGGTTGTCACAAATAATCAACTTTTTCTGACAAACCTTCTGCAGCAGCCCTGGGGATCATGATCACCTAGGAACTAATCTGTGACCCAAGCCACATGACCATTTTGTGACTCTTTGTGGTATTTATCAGTACCTATCACCCAGATAACAGCTTAATCTTGAATGGAGGAGGCAACAATATTTTAGAGAAAGCCCTGCAAGAGATTTCCCTTAAAAAAGTTAAACAGAGAGAAAAGATCGTGGGGAAAGAAGGAAAACAGAACAAGCCAGACAGCCAGCTGGAAGAGAAGACTGAGCTAAAGCCACCGACCTTTCAGGGAGTTAGCAGAACTTTTGTTGAAGATTATAGAAAAGCTACTGTTTCAAAGCTGGACGTCAGAGGAAAAACACGAAAGAGAGCTTGCTGAACATCGAGCTTCAAACAATTCAAGTTCAAACAAACAGAATTCCAGGAATTAGGAAGAGAGGAAATTGTAAGGTGTCTTGCAAATCACTGCGAAGAAAAGGCTGTTTAACTATTAAATGTCAGTGATGAAAACAGATCTTGCCCTGGCCTGTGTGGCTCAGTTGGTTGGGTGTCATTCCATAAACCAAAAGGTCCCAGGGTCAATTCCTGCTCAGGGCACATGCCTAGGTTTGCAGGTTCAGTCCCTTGTTTCAATCTCACATTGATGTTTTTCTCCCTCCCTTCCCCTCTCTCTAAAGTCAGTTAGTATGTGCTCAGGTGAGGATTAAAAAAATGCAGATCTTGTTGTGGTGGAGTTTATTTTGGAGGGGGAAGGAGTGAGGATAAGAAATAATCATAGCACTAAATAATAATAGTAATTGTAAGAATAAATTATTGTATTCCTGGTAGCTGGCCTTTTGGGGCCACTTATTAGGGGCAGCACTGCTGAGTACTTTGTAAGCATCACCTCCTTTAACCCTCACAGCAGCCCTGTGAGCTCAGACCTGCTAATGACCCCCTTTATAGAACAGGAACGTGAGGCTCAGACAGGCTCCGCAACTTCTTTGAGGTCACAATGGCAGGACTATGATTCAAACCCAGATTTGCTTAAAAGCTCAGCCTTTGAACCATTTATGCACAGGTATGTAATTACCAGATCTTACAGATCATACTCTTTTTGAAGATTATTGATAATTATAAAATTCAGAGCTGATGGCCAAGTTGGTCAGCATCCTGGCTCCTTGCCCTCCTTCCTAAAGATAAGATGAAAAGCATGAAATGCTACTTAGCCCATTTTAGCAACTGTGGATGTTTTCTGGAAAAGGTGGGAGGACACCAATTAGAAAAGTCTAAGGGTTTTTTCTCTATTTGTGGTCTATCACTACTAAGAGATAGAATACACCAGGATTCTCAGAGTAAAACACTTCAGTGGCATCACTGTCTAAAGATTCCCCTAACACCTAAGTGTTCACCCATAAAAAGGAATGAGGAAACCTTGTGAGGTGACAAGGTTGGGTTACACAGCTAGCTACTTACTGAGCACTGTTAGGACCACAGACACTGGAGTCCAGCTGCCTGAGTCTGAGTTCTGACTTTGCCACCTTTGCTCTGGGATCCTGGGTGAGTGACTCTTTCTGAGCCTCAGTTTCTTTGCCTATAACATGGGGATGGAAAGAGTACATAGGGCTACTGTGAGAAGTGAGTGAGATGATGCATGGAAGGCATGAGGTACGGTGCTGGACACAATGTGAGCTGCTGTTCTTGGCATAGCTGAGAAAGCAGCCAGACCACTTCATTTACAAAGACCTCTGTACTTCATGCTGCATTCTTCCCAAGCTGTAGAATATTCAGGTGTGGGATGAGTAGATGACATTGTCCAAAGCACCAGATTAAGAATCTTGCCCAGTGCAAGACCTTGTTCTTTCCCCAAATCATAGTCAGTGGTTGAGAAGAGAAAAATAGTATCTCTCTATATATTCTTTAGTATCTGACAAGTACTGATGACATGATAGTAGCTTTTCTGGAAAATTCCATTAGATACTCAGAAACCCCATCATCAGTAATAGACAGGGAGCAGCGTTTTCTGTTTGTGCAGTTTTATTTTGTGATGCTGGTGAGAACTGACAAAAGCTATTGCTCTTCACCATCACATGACAGCGACTCGGTGAGCCTTCTGTTTTATAGGCTTAACCAAGCCCAACTGCTCCAGTCATGACTTTCATTGCTTATGTTCTTGGCAGCTAGAGTAGATTCTTTAAAAGCTTTGAGAACAAGAAGTCCAGGCTATAGGGCACTCTGGGCTTTGATTCAGTCAGCAGTACTTCCTCCCTCTTCTAATATCAGCTCTTCCGTTTTCTTTGGGGAAGCTGTCCCTCTCTCCATGTGTGTGGTTTCAACAGGACTGAGCCCACTCTCAGACCCCACGGAAGTACATGTGAGTCAGGGCTGGCCAACCAGCAGCAATCTCTTTCTGGTCATAGCAGTTGATTCAGGAAAGAGCATGAAAATCAGACTTGGGATTTCTGCAGGAAGAACTGGGCAAGAAAGCACCTGTAAAATGTAGAAGGAGGTAAGTTTGGAGCTACTGGTGGTCATATTTCCACCAGGAGGGGAGAACATATCTGTGAATGGAGCCAACAAAGAGAAATAAAAACTGAGAAGGGAAGAAGAGAGAAATTCCTGAGGAAGGTGGGCACCTGAATCCAGCCATGCCTGAGGCCAGTATTTCTGGACTTTTCTGTTACATGAGCATAAATTCCCTTTATACTTAAAGGAATTTGAGTTGTATTTCTGTCACTTGCAACCTGAAGTGCTTCTATTAAAATACATACAAAAAGGTCTTTACCATATAAATGAGTACTTGCCTTCTTACTCTCTTACATTATTCAGGATATATTACATATCTAAGTCTCACTTCCCTCAATGAGATTGTAAATTCCTTGAAACTAGAAGACAAATGTGATAACTTACTGATAAAGTAACACTTTTTGCCGAAACCAAACTTAGGGTGGCCAAGGAATCATTTTATAACAAAGCCAAAGAGAAGAATGTAGGAAAACATAAAGGATGTCTCACAGGTGAGCTTTTGGGAGCTGATGGCATGAGGAAACAGGATTCTCATGAGTATCCAAAGCTACCTCCAAAAGTTTCATTTGTCTGATTATCCACTCCCGAGCCTCCCCCCATCCTGCACGTGACCATCTCAGCAGGCTGGAAAACCCTTACCAAAGTTTTGGCTAGAGGTCTAAATAGAACCTGCTTATCACCTGTGACACCAATATACCTGCCTTTACTCTTAAAGGAAGATTCACTACCCCAAATATTCTTCCTACATAAACTCTGACCATATTTGGGTAGGGTAATTTGTTTTGAAGTGTTTTTTAAAGTTTTTTTTAAACCTGTATTTTACATTGTATACCAGGATAAACTTGAAATGGATCAAGGATTCTAATGTAAATGTGAAAACATAAAAGTTCTAGAAAAAAAATAGGCAAATCTCCTGGTGTAGGAAAGGATTTTCTATGACTCAAAGCCCAGAAGAAATGAAAACATTAATAGATCTTTTTATCACAAAATATAAAACATAAAATAAAAACCTCCATATGCATGACAAACAAAACAACAAAATATCATAAACAAAGTCAAAAGACAAACAATAAACTCATATCAGAAAGTTCTGATTTCCATAATATTTAAAGATCTTCTAGAAATCAAGAAGCAAAGAACCAGCACCATCTCTGTATGACTGTGTGTGATTAATATGAAGACATTCACAAGGAGCAGAGCTACTTATTATGAGTGAGTGTTTGAAGGGCTAGTAGAGTGAGTCAAGGGCACAGACCTGCTGGTTCAGGTTCAAATCCCAGCTCTGCTACTTTCTAGTTTGTGGCTTGGGGAAGCTATTTCACCTGTGTAAGTCTCATTTTTCTCGGCTGAAAAATGGGGGTTGTAATAATATCCACTTTGCAGTGCCATTGCGAGGATAAAACATGTGAATATGCTCATTGACTACCTATCACATAATGAGACAGGTTAGTAAGCCAGGACAAGTGAAAAAGGGAAACTGAGACAGATAGTTAAAGGCCAAGCAGTTTATAGCCATCTGGTAAATCTCAAAATCCTATCTTACTTAACCAAGGACACTTAACAGTAAATAGTTTACATTTCTCCTCCCAGAGAATATATAGCTGAAATCACCCTACTCAGGCCGATAACAGAAATCCAATTAGTACCATTTGCCCAACCACACCCAAGGACAGGTAAAGTCAGGGAAATAAATCTAATTTTGGTTAATCAGCATAAATCTGATGAATATTCTATTGAGATGCTCCCTAAGACCTCCTCTAAAATTCCTGCCTTTAGAAAACACATAAGAACCCCCCAAACAATGGCCCAGCGTGGGCTCTCGCTGAAGCACACCCACACCTTCCTTCCCTCTCAGGCATGCATCTTTACTTTTCTCTCCTAAACTCTAAGGTTCTCCATGAGATTTCCAACCAGGAGGGAGCACTGGGCAGAGGCAGCTCATCTAGGGCTTCCCCCTGAACATGTTCCAAGGCCCCCTTTTCTCTTACCCTCCAATGAGCTAACAGCAGCCTCGCCGTAGCTCACTCCTTTCCCATAATGTTTCTACAGAACCAAAGCAAGCACTGCCTAGGCTCTCTCCTGTTGCTTCTTCTGCCCTAAGTCCTTCCTTTGTTTCGCTGTGCCCAGCTTTAATAAACATACTCTCAACATCACCTGGACTCGAGCTGTGACATCTTCCTGCATGAAGTCAAGAACCCACACACTACTGGCCAGCCCAAGGCAGACCTGCTCTGGGCCTGGTCCCTTTCTGCTGATAGTAAGTGCTCAATAAATGTTTGCTGTTAGTATTCGAGTAGAGATTTAAAAATTAAGAACATAACCTAATCTCAAGATCTTTCAGATATTCAGAATATAAGGTGCATATAAAAATGTAACAAAACAAACATCAACATTATCATAACTTAAGAAGATCCTACCCTTTCCTGTCTTATATATATATGGTTTTATATACAGTACAACAACCATGAATACAAGTATTACTACTTCCCTTTTACAGATGAGGAAACTGAGACTCAGAGGGTTAAATGACTTGCTTAAAGTGGCAGTTACTAAGTTCTAAAACTGAGATTTAACTCCAGCTATGACTGGTTCCAAATGTCGGGTGTTCGTTTTGTTATACCATTCTGTCTCTCTCTAATTTTACAGTTAAGAAACAAGCTATCCGACTAAGTGGTTGCAGGGAAAGGTATTCAGAGCTCTTTTATGTAAAAATCCCAGCCTTCGGGAATAAGACTGGACTGTGGCCCAGGGGTAAAAATTGCCATCTGTGGGAACTTGCTTCTGAGTGGGAGGGAGAAGTCCTATACTGGGTGTTAGCAGATCTTCATCACATGTTGCTACTAATCTTGTTTTTTATCGGCTCAGAAGACAGAAAGGATAAAGAGATCCCTTATGTGGTTGCGGGTGGAGGGGCACACGCAGCACTGTTTCTTTGGGACAAATTTCTGTATGGCACAGCTGCCATCTGCTCAGGGCTTGCAAAGGACATGTCTGCAGCCACCAGTGAACATGGCCTCGCACGCAATCTGTCTGGGCTCTGGGTGAATGTATAAATGGGGGCTTGTCTCATGTCCCAGAAGCTGATCCCTGGTTCCGGCGGCCTGCCTGTCCAAGACATGACTGGGACAATAATGCCCTACATTTGGCCTAGGTTGTTCAAAGCCCACAGATGGAATACTTAGGGAGCTCTAGCTACCCCGAGGGCCCTACAGCTGAAATGGGGGTCTGTCTAAGATGGAGAAATGAGATGGCCTTACCCAGTCTCCCTTGAAGAGGTAATGCCTCCTGGATGACCACACTGCCAACCCCCGCACAGACGTGGCTTTTCAAAACAGTCACAGAACCCTGACACTCGTTTCTGTGGAAATCCTAGCATATACCCTCATCGCCTTTACATCTTTGGAATGCTGACTTAAAAGCCTGCAGCTAAAATGTCCTGACGGTTGTGCTGCCTTGTCTCTTTGACAGTGCGGCATTTCAGAGGTCAGGGGGAGAGCCCTCCCACCAGCCTCATCAATCAGCGGGTTACATAAAGAGGGATTTGTTTTTGAACTCTAAGGAGAATATCGACAGAATGGTCGGATTTTAGCCTTATTCACTGATTATCTATCAAGTATAGGACCACATGCCAGCACCCAAATAACAGCAGCATTTAGGGTTTACCATCTGACAGGCATGTTATGGTGCTTCACAATGTCCTGTAAGGAAAATACCATGGTCTCTCCATCTTATGGAGAAGGTAATTAACACACAGGAGGGTGTGTGATTTGCCCACAATCACAGAGCTTGTAAGTGGCAGACCTGGGTTCTTTTTCTTAGCGTAATGCTTCTAAGTTTCACCCATGTTGTAGCATGTATCAATATGCATTCTTTTCTTCTGGCTGAATAATAATCCATTGTTTAGATATACCACATTGTACTATTTATCAGGTAATGGACCTTGGAGTTGTTCATACATTTTGGCTACTATGAATAGTGCTGCTATAAACATTTGTGTGCAAGTATTTGAGTACCTGTTTTTAATATTTTGGATATATATCTAGGAATGGAATTGCCGGATCTTATGGTAACTCTGTATTTAACTCTCTAAGGAAGTATCAACTCTTCCACAGCCGCTGTACCACTTCACGGTCCCACCAGCAGCCTATGAGGGTTCCAATTTCTCCACATCCTCACCAACACTTATTTTTCCAATCTTTTTCTTTTTCTATTATAGCCATCCGAGTGGGTATGAAGTAGTACATTCTTGTGGTTTTTATTCGAATTTCCTTAATGACAATTGATATTGAGCATCGTTTCATGTGCTTATTGGTCCTTGTATGTCTTCTTTGGAGACAATTTATCACTTTTTACCTATGTATTTATTCCAGGCATCCATGAGTAATGTGTAGTATTGTTTTGTGAGTGTAAATCTAAATATTTTCTCCACTTAGCATTGCTTTTGAGCTTTCTCCATGTAGTTTAGTACAGATCTAGTTCATAGCTTAACTGCATTTCTCCTTCCCCACACTAAATTTTATTTATTTGTTCTCTTATTTATGGGTAGTTAAATTTTTCTTTTTCTTTTTTTTTGTTTCAAAAGCATTGCTGTTCACTTCCTTGTACATGTCTCTTCTGTACTCCTGAGATTGATTCTGTAAGGCTCAAACATGTATTTATAAGGCAGGATCACAAGATATACTCATTTACAATCTTACCAGATGCTCATTTTCTTTTTAAACATACATTTGGAAAACCAAATGCAAGGGTCTTGCCTGGATCACACTTCGAGACTCCTCAGCTTCCAGCGCATATCACACCCTCATGTTTTCCAAGCTGGATAACTGATCATTTTCTGAATATTCAATTTTCTTCAGTGCTATGATCAGAAGATAGTGTACTTAAACAGTCCTTCTGTATCATATCTGTCAGAGCAGTGGCTCTCCAAGTGTGGTCCCCAGACCGGCAGCATCACCCTCACCTGGGAACTTACTAGGAAAGCAAATTCTCAGGCTTCATTCCAGACCTGAAACTCCGCAAGTCATCCTCTGGGTGATGCTGGTCAACATTAAAATGTGAGAACCACTGTGCTAGAGCTTTCCCATTTTATAAGTGAGAAGCAGAGGAAAAGGACTGATCACCTAATTGCAATGCTAAAGGAAAGAGGCTAAGAAAGGAGGGAGCCCTTTATACAAGAATCTGCTGACCACGTGGAGAGAGCATGGGACACAACAAGGCTTTGAGACCAGAAAGAGCAGTGTTCAAGTCCAGATACTGTAGAGTGGGAATCCCAACAAGATCCTTAACATCCCTGGGCTGTACTTTCCTCACAGGTTTTGTGAGGGTTAAAAGAGGTGTTACACAAAATGTCACAAGTTGTATGATTCCACTGCTAGAAAATATGGAGGACAGGTAACCATATAGACAGAAAGTACATTAGTGGTTGGGTTTCCAGGGGCTGGTGAGGGAGGGAGATGGAAAAATTGCTTCATGAGTGTGGGGTTTCTCTTCAAGGTGATGAAAAATGTTTTGGAACTAGATAGAGGCAGTTGTTTAAAAGTCTGGTGAATGTCCTAAATGCCATAGATTGTGCACTTTAAAGTAGTTCATTTTATGTTATGTGACTTTTACCTCAATTAAGTAAAAAGAGAGACGCTACATGAAAAATGTTCCACACAGCACTGGGCGCGAAGTAAAAGCAGCTATCATTGTACAAAGCTGAAGGTTACAGTAAGAAAAACTGGAAGCAGGCTTTAGTCCAACAACAGCAGATTAATTAAATAAAGTCATGGCCCAGTTGAACATTTGACACTATGTAGACAATAAGAATAATAAGGCCCAGGTATGTGTATGAACAAGGACAATGTCACATGCACCATGAAGTAAGCCAAGCCAGGAAACAGCATCTGTGCGTCAGGCACCCCATTTGCGCGGACACAGAATTACACATTTGGGAGAGCAATGTACAGAAATATGAAGAGTAGTTCTGGGTAGCAAAATTATGACATAATAATCATTCTTTAAGTTTATTTTATAATCTTCTATAACATCCATATAATATCAGTAAAATAAAGAAATAAAAATTTGGAAAATAAATGCGTTAGGGAGCTTTTTACTTAAAGACTATCTGTGCTGATTCCTTACCTAAAAGTATTCTGAATATAAATTCCTTAAGTTATGGTTTAAATTATGCTTTCTTCAAAGATGTACACACATATTTCATGTTAAAATTAAAAAATTACAAGGCACATTAAATGTTAAATAAAAGCATGAATTCAGAGCAAGATTTACTTAATTGTTTAATTAACTGCTACTTCCACTTCCAAAGCTCTAGCCTCATGGAAGGGCCATATTGCTCCTTTGAAATAACTATTTAGCTTTAACAGAAAGGCTTAAGCAAAATGCCACCACCACTGCCTCATCCCTTTTCATACACACAGAAAATGACCTGTAAGGTCCAGCACACCTCAGGCCAGATGGCCAACACGGGGCCTGATGGAGTGCTGAATCACCTACAGCTCACTCCTGGCCTCTGGGAAAAAGAGAGTAGAGAAACTGAATCACGCACTTCCACAAGGACTTCTTGTGCAAAAAGACTCCTCAGAGAGTCAAGAAATGACTTATGTTTTTGTTTTCTCAATTTCCCCAAAGTCAGAAAAATCACATCTCTTAGGAAAACTACTGGTGTTTAGCATGAGCATTTCTGAGGCAAAAATTACCCTCTTGGCACTTCAGTAGGCAAAGTCATCATGATTACATCTGATTAAGGCAAGCCTTTTTATCCCTTTTCTTTACTCCCCTCCCCCATCCTCTGTGCTTAAGAGGTCATTCCTGATGATTGTGTGAGGCTAAGTTAACGATTTTAGGAAGAAAGAGGTTGAAAAACAGATGTTTGTTTTTGATAAATAGTTGATGAAAAATTTCTAAAGGAATACAGGTCATCTATTACCTATTGGGAATTAAGCCTTGTTTAGATGGGGTTTTGTTGTTGTTGTTTTAGAGATTCCTTCATACTTTCTTTGTGCACAGAAATGTTACACTAACTTCAGTCCATTACTACTATTTTGGGGGACATGGGAGACAGTTGACATTCTAAATTACATGTTATTTCTGAAACCTTATAAATCCCTCCATGGAATTATTCTAATTGACTGTGTCACCATTCATTTATTGATTTAACTCATTTGATGATTCATTTATTCAATGGTTCATTCACTCACTCATCCAGAGTTCCCACACAGGCCCATCACAATTCTGTGCCTGGGGATACAAATGTGATTCCAACCCTACTCTGAATGGTCCACACCAGTTCTGGAGACACTTGGAAGACAACCAGACAAGATACAGGGTTGGGCAAAAGTAGCTTACAGTTGCGAGCATGCAAAAACAGTTTATTCTTGTATTATTAATTATTATATTCTATTCCATATGAACACCTGTAAACCTAGGTTTTGCCCCACTGTGTATAAAGAGACATCATGTAAGAGTTAACAATGATGTGAAAGAATTAGTCTGCATTATGTAGTCTTTACTCTCTCCCAGAAGGCCAATCCTCCAAATATTCAACATGAATTCATGCTTTTAGAGATGCACAGCCTGCAGAAAGTATGTGTTATTTGATCAAAAAAATGATTTCTTAAAATAAGGGTCAGGATCAAAATCAGAAGGTTCAGAAATTTTATTTTTAGCTTTTGAAAAGATGGGTGCTAAATTGTTGATTAAAAAGAAGAGTGATGCCTATATCCCAGAGAAGAGTTTAATTAAAAGAGACTTTATTTAAAAGGAAGGGGAGGGAGCTACTCTACTACTGCCCTCTGAAGGGAGTGTGGTCAACTGAGTTCATGGGGGATCAAACCCATGTCTCCTGGTCCAGCATTAATATCACAGTACCATCAGCTAGCTAAATGGAATTGACTGCTCAATGGAATTAGTCTTCCATTTTTAATTGGCTAGAAAACTTGCCAAGGAATTTTGCCTGATGGTCCACCAGGCAGAAAACATGAGGATAAAAGATGGTCCAATAATTACCAATGGGAATTGAAGAAGATGACTATTCATTAAAAAGGCTATTTTATGAAGTTATTTGAAGCTGGCAGGCAAGGAAATGTTGTGGGGGGCAGAGCCTGTAGAAACCTGCCTCTCGTAAACCCCAGACTCCAAGGCCATCACCTCCTGCTGATGGGGTCACAACACACTGCAACAGGTCTTGGCAAATAGTTTCCTCCCAGGAGTCCCTAAGTCACCTGAAAAGGCTTAGTTCTGACTGAATTCACCACAGCGTGAATATACAGCCAGTGATTCTGGGGGAGTCAGGGCCATTTCCTTTGCTAGTGTGTGCGCACAGCAGCTCAAACAACTTTCGCTATGGAACTTCAGAACTATGACCTCCCGTCAGCAGCTGGAAAACTGTATATTTGTGACTCTGCTAAATGTGGGCCATCAAGAGCCTTCAGACTGTATGTTTTTGACTCAACAATTTCACTCCTGGGAAAACAGTCTCTTAGATATGTGCAAAAGTGTAACTATCAGGCTGTTCATAATGGAATTATTTATGTTTTAAAAAAATAGAAACAACCTAAATAACATTCTATATGTGCTAAATATAGATAGCCATAAAAGGCAATATTATGTAGCTTTTCAAAATATACAGGAAAAAACATCGATATTTCCCAAGCTTTCTATAATAAACAAGTAATTTTATAAAGTATGTGAAAAACACCATGGGAGAAAAATAGTTTAAAATTTTACGTAGGTTAATGGTTTCAGAGTGAAAACATAATTTAAATACATTGGAAAAACATAATATTGGGGTGAATTTTTTTTGCGAAAAATATCTATGTAAGACAGATAGTGACTCCCATATTTTTAGCTACTAAAATCTGGATTCTATTAAAGTATCACTGAACTTTGCATTGCAAAATCTGGTCAAAAACTGGGAAGATAATAAAAAGGCTTTTGAAGAAATGTCATAATCTACATGCTAGCATAGCCCATATACTTCACTGGTAGGTATTTTTCCTCCCAGAAGTCCAAGAAGCCCAAGTACATGGCTATAAAATCTTAGAGGGTCAGCAGCTGAAGTGCAGATGAGAGACGGAGGTCAGTAACGGACAAAACTGCTGACGGCAGAGAAAAGTAGCAGCTGGCAGCTTGGAAATTGTGGCAGGAGCCAGAAAAACTGTGGCGAGCTGACAAGAGGACTCAAAAAGCACACATTCCTGGGGCCAAACAGCCCTAAAATGTCAAGAGGCCAATGCAATATAGCAAAGCACCAAGACTGGTGGTCATCCAAAATGACAAGTGATAATTTGTTTAACCTATCAAAAGGCAGGAGAACATATCTGTTTATATAACTGGATACATTTGCATATTTGCAAATACACATTTTATTTTTAAAAATTTTTATTTCTTGATTAAGTGAGAGAGCGAGAACAAGATCTGTTCTACTTATTGCTGCATTCATTGATTGGTTCTTACATGTGCCCTGACTGGGGATCAAACCTACAACCTTGGCTTTTTGGGGATGATGCTCTAACCAACTGAGCTACCTAGCCAGGGTGCAAATATACATTTTAAAAATGGGATTTTATATTTATTTATATATTGGTGTGTGTGTGTGTGACATTTACATTTTTTTCTTTATTGTGGTTTTTAAAGAATGTATGATGAAATCTAAAAAGTGTACTTGTTAGTAGTAGTACATCAATGTTACTTTCTTGATTTTGACTAATGTGCCAAGGTTATATAAGATATTAACATTAAGGGAAGGTGAGTGAAGGGTATACAGGAACTCTCTGTACTATATTTGCAACTCTTCTATAAATCTAAAATTATTCCAAAATGGAAGTTTACTAAAAATACAAAGTAAAACAAAGAAGAATGAGGGCTTGATTACGTAGACCTATTTTCTATGCCCCGTACCCTCTCTCCAAATCTCAGGGGGTCTAGTAGCTGAGGCTTCACTGACTGGGTTTGCAGGCATGGACTCACTGCCACAAGGACCCTTTAACCCTAGAAGGCTACCTCCTTTACAATCTGACAGCTCATAGCAAAGAATCACATTTTAGCCCTTTACCCTCCTGAGAAAGGGAGTGAGCTCCCTCATCAGAGGAGTAAGAACGTGTCCCCAGGTTTGCAAACTCTGCTGCAGGATCCCAGTACTCTCAGGCCAGGAAGGGTTTCATCTGACAGGAAGCCCCTTAGGGATGACTTCAACCACCAGATCTCAGCATTATCTCATCTTGGCAGTGTGTCATCCTCTGCATCTTCCCTCAAGTTGCTAAGAGGAAATGGGAGATGAGAGGCAGCTCCAGCAGCTCACTGAGATTTTAAGGGAATATTTTTAGCACTTTCAGTCAAAGAGGTTACTTTTTAAGACCACCTCAGACATTCTACAAAGGAGAGGCGGAGATTTTCTCTGCTAAACTCTATAATGAAAAAGCCAGGTGGTGCTTAGGAGAGCCAACCAACAATGGTCAGCAATAGGAAAAAACACTGCTTCAGGGGCCCATAAATATTTACTCTGTCCAACGTGTATTTACTACCCAAAGATCATGCAAAACAAACATTCTAGGACAAGACATGGTCTGTGTTTCTACAGGCTCACAGAGTTTCAAAGCTGGCATGGAACAGAGAGGTCATCTGGTTCTGACATTTTACAGATAACAAGGTTGAGAGTCCAAGTATGATCCCATCAAATGTCTCCTTTTTAAAATATCTCTACTACAACACACATGCAGTTGTGTTTGCAGTTCATTGTTTATGTGTTTGTCTCTCACATGAGGTTAGAACTGTGTGCTTACTGAGGGACTCAGCACAGTGAGCATCATCAGCAGTGAATAAAGTTTGTTTGAGCCACCAGGATGGAAGCCCAGCTCTGCCTTGACCCATGCATATTCCCAGCGGCTGCTTCCCTGCATCTAATTATAAAACTGAGAAGACAAATCCTACTCTTGAAACGATGAAATAGCATCTAAGAGTGCACTGAAAATTCACTAAGTGATATATCATAAAATTAATATGATCACCGCCCTGTCTGGTGTGGCTCAGGGGATTGAGGGCTGGTCAGCAAACCAATAGGTCATGAGTTCGATTCTCAGTCAGGGTATATGCCTGGGTTGCGGGCTGGGTCCCCCGCTGGGGGCATGTGAGAGGCAACCAATCGATGTATCTCTCGTACATTGATGTTTCTTTCTTTTTTCCTCCCTTCCCCTCTCTTTAAAAATAAATAAATAAAATCCTTAAAAAATTAATACTATGTATTCAAAACTTTTAAAAATTATTTATTTTATTAGATAAAGACTAAAGTAGTACTTTTTCTCTTTTTTTTTTAGAAGAAATCTTAGGATGTTGCTTTATTAAATTTCATGGGGCCCAACGTGCCTGGGTGGCTCAGTTGGTTCGAGCATCACCCTATACACCAAAAGGGTGTGGGTTTGATTTCTAATGAGAGTACATACCTAGGTAGCGGTTCATCGCCTGGTCAGGGTGCATACAGTAAGTAACTAATCCATGTTTCTCTCTCACATCAGTTTCTTTTCCTTCCTCTCTCTCTTTCTCTCAAATTAATAAATATATCCTCAAGTGAAGATTAAAAACAATTTTTATTCATGGGGCCCTGGCCAGGTAGCTCAGTTGGTTAGAGCATCATCCTGATACACCAAGGTTGGGGGTCCAATCCCTGGTCAGGGCACATATAAGAATTAACCAGTGAATGCATAAATAAGTAAAACAACAAATCGATGTTTCTCTCTCTCTCTCTCTTCCTCTCTCCCTCCCCTCCTTCCTCTCTCAAAAATCAATAAATAAAAAAATTTTCTAAAAACCCATAAATTTCATGGGGAGGAAGGTTTGCTAAGATAGAAAAGGTTTTCAGAAATGGTGAGATAGAAATAGAAAGATTCCTGTTATAAACACACACAGTTAAGCAATACTAAAGAAAGCCTTTGCCCCAGAATATATCTACCTGATCTTAATATTGCTGAAGACCCCTTCTCTTCAACCCCAGTACATAAGTACCTCCAGCTCCTCATCTGTGCTAGTCAATAGTTAAGTTCAGGGTAAGACAGAATGGAAAATGAAGATCCCTAGGTATGCTGCCCACTTGACCTCAATGCAAGAGTGAGCAGGACTGACCTTGGCTTGAGCCTTTGCCTAGAGTAGCAATACAATGGTGGGAAAAGCCTAGCAGGCCACCAGCTAATCAGACAGAAGCTCTAAATAAGTGACAAAGAGGAGAACTTGGGGGCTTCCTAACAGGTGGGCTTCCTGAACTGAATCATCTTTTCAGCCATAGCACACTCTTATTTGCTCTGTTACATGAGATCTTTGAAGGCCTCCATTTAGGCACAACTATAGGGGTGTCCAGCTGCAGCCCATGGGCCACATGTGGCCCAGGATGGCTATGAATGTGACCGAACACAAAATCGTAAATTTACCTAAAACATTATGAGATATTTTGTGTGTGTGTGATTACATGTTGCAATGTATTTAATGTGTGGACCAAGACAACTCATCTTCTTCCAGTGTGGCCCAGAGACACTGAAAGTTTGGACACCCCTGATACCCAATTAGCTGCCATCAATTCTACATGGCTCACACTCTCCCACCTCACCTTCTCCATCAAGGCAGTCACTTGAAAGCCGAGTACCTGAGTAAACTTCACTTTTCTGAGTAATAAAGTTAACTAGTAAGCTCTAGAGCCAGAGCCCATATACAGTATGAGGCAAAAGTAGTATATAGTTGTGAGTACATAAAACTGAGTTTATTTTTGTATTATTACTCATTAATTATTGTATTATTTTCCATATAAATAACTGTAAACCTACTCTTGCCCTACCCTACTAGAGACTTCACACCCACAAAGACCATTTAATTAGAAAATTTCTTTTTGTGATTCTATGCATTTCAGAGTAGCTATGTAATCACTTAGATTCTGTGTTTCACCTTTTTCAGCCATCAGATTGATTTGAAATAGGTTATTTCATGATTTGCAGCCAAAATGTTAATAAAAAGAACTAAAAGGGAACAGTTTAGAGGAAATCACGCCCCCCACCCCCTGCAACATACACATACAAATTTCCAGAATGAGAAGCTGAGCACTGAATCATCACCAAAGGATGGTAGCATCTTTTAGATGTTATAGTTAATCAAGATCTTCCCATTTATTTTATTATTTGCTAAGACCTTTTTCTTTTGCCAACCATTTGTAAGTACTACACATTATGCTTAGTAGACATTAGCTCAGACAATCCTTACAACTGCCCTATGACGTAGAAGCTACTATAAGTAAGCTCACTTTGAAGTGAGGAAATTGAGCCTAAGAAGGTTAAGTGCTCAGGCTACCAAGTTCATTGTGGAGGCACATGTGAACCTAGTTCCTTTCCAAAGCCTCCCCACAAGCCCAAGCTCATCACACTTCTGGCAACGTTTCCCCAAGCATGGCCCATACACATTAGCAGAATGTGAGATATTATATTAAGATGCATATGGATAAATAGGCTCTTAATAGTTATATATGTGTTTATTTTAATGCAGATTAGGAAAAAATTACTCAACTAATTTGGATGTTAATGCTGAGGACTGAGCTAATTTAGTGTAAGTTACACACATTGCAAAAGCTAGAAAAATAGTCAGGAATTCTCATGCCATTTCTCCCAGGAATTAAGTGATCTGACCCATCAAGAGACGAAGTCTATACCAGTCTCATTAGAGTGGTTCCCAACTGAGTTCAACAGCCTGGACACTAAATGATTCCTAGCAGATGCCTAGAACCTAACACTGTTACTTTCAAAAAAGAGTTTCTTTTCTTAGTCCTCTCTTCTCCATCAACTACTCCACTTGCCTCCCCTAGCCCCTACACATTCATCTGGCCCTGGAAGATTATCTAGCATAAGGTGAAGCAATGAAGCACAGAGATGTCAGGGAGAAAGCCAATCTGCTCACTCATCTCTCTGTCTGGACATGGCTTATCATAGGACTCTCCCTAGGGTGGCCATAGCTAACTCCTGAGCAAGCTCCCTAATCAGACAATGGCTAGACATTAAAGACCTAGCTGATTTTGAAATCTCGACTTGGGTGTGGTGGTCTGTCCTCTTGATGTGGTATTTTTAATTTATCCTTTTTCTTTATTGTTGAAATGACTTATAAATACCGAACTTTTGGCTGGGCTATTCATGAGGTAGGCTGACTGTGTTCTCCACTTGACTTTTTCAAAAAGAACTTTAATCACACAAGTAACACATAAATACTTTTTCCTTGTAGAAACTTAAAACATTAACTATTGGATTAGCGTTCCCCCAGATTGCCACTGGGATGAATACTGGACCCCATTCTCAGAGGGAATCATTCACATAAATTTGGGGTATTAGCCTTTCAAAGTGTTATGCTTCCAATGAATTTGTTTACTTTTAAAAAATAAATAGAACTGTTTTTTATGTGTTTTTGTTTTGTACACAAATG